>CAUYRH010073983.1:0-39807 GCA_963574655.1 Perodicticus potto
ATGTCTTCATATAGTGATTAAAAGGCCATGAAGGCTATGTTAAATAGTTCAATGAAAATATTTCAGATTGTATATAAAGTCAGGACATCGTGCCCCATGATTGCACCAATGTACACAATTATGATTTAATAAAAATTAAAAAGAAAAAGGAAAGAAAAGCCAGCCAGGGCTCCTCCTCTTTTCCACAGCCCTGTCCACACATCCACAGCGAGCACATGCTAGGCCAAGGCTCTTTTCACAGGGGACAGGGTGGGAAATTGTCTGCAAGGAAGTGCCCAGGAAGCCCAGTTGGTTGATTCGGTTCTCTGCACCAGTGGTGAAGACAGGCTGCCTGCCTGCCTCTGGGGACACCACGTTGGGGACAAACTTCTTGTGACTATTGTGAGCAAGACAGGCAGGAGGAAATCAAGGTGACAGCTTTGTCTTCAGCTGAACAGGATTCAGGCTGGAATTGGGAGTTAGGCCTGAATTCAGATCTGAAAAGCTATTGCTAGGAGTCCCAGTCCCTGGAAGGGAAGAGGTAAATCGTTGGGGCTTATGGGATTTGCTTCCTCTGCTGAGTGATCCCCACTTCTTGTGTAAATCCTCTCCCTGCTTTGAAAAGCAGCTCAGGGATGCCTCTTTCAGGAAGCCTTCCCTGACTGCAAAACCCTCCCTAAGGTTTCCACCCTCTGAACAGCTTGCACTGAGGAACGGGGCACTGAGGAATGGGGCACCCAGGACATGTCTTGGGCTCCTCCTTAGACACTAATGGGCCTGCAGTCACAGATGCTGGGCGTGTGTAGAAAGAGATGCTGTCCACATCCACAGCCCAGCCTAGCAGACTACACAAAAGGTACATAATAACAACTCCAGTTCCTCCCACAGAAGGGAAGGAAAGCTACTCTCTACATGCTTCAAATGCTTGTTTCTCCTGTCAGGCAGCCAGTATGCCCCACTCCAGCACCCCAGGCAATTCCACAGGGAGAAGAGTGAAAGATAGCCCTGCCAACAGTGCTCTGAAACTGGCGTCAGCTATGAGCCCCATTCTGGCGGCCTCCACACTGCCTCATGGACCAGGCAGGCAGAGTGCCACAGACCAGGATACGTAACTTCTACCCTGCATAATCTTTCCTGCATCAAACACACAATGTCCTTGCATTCTCCCTCCTCGGCTACCCCTGAAGCCTAGTTTCACTCAACTCCTCCTCCACCGATCTGTTAGGACATGTATAATTTATCCCAGGACCCTTACAGACCTGAGTAAGACTCACGTCCCAGGATACAAGCATCACCTGCCACCAAATTCATCCCCCCAGGACTCCCTCTAGCTCTGGGAAAAGTGAGGCGAGAGGATCTCTCACCCCAGTTCTGGTGGGGCGAGGGGTCAGAGCAAGTAAAACCAGAAATAGAGAAATAGCAGCTGTGAAACTTAATGCCACTGCATCACTGGGCCTCACAGAGGCCCCTGTGACATTTAGAAAGATTCTGTAATTTCCAGACTGTTCTGGTCAACTATGGTCTGGGGGAAACCTTAATGCTTGATTTCCTATTCCCTGTGATTTGCGGCTTGTGCAGCTCAAGATCCTTGTGGCCAAAATGTTGTTTTCGTTCCTTAGGCAAAGTGGCAGGCCTGGGCAGCAGCTTCCTCCAGCCTGGCCCCAGCTGAGGCGAAGGAGACCTCCTTGGCAATAGCTAGAGTCTCACGGTGACATTAGCTCAGCCGCACTCCACACGTGTAATATTCCAGAGTCGTAGTTAAGCTTGTAAACCCATTATTTATGATGCAGAATCGTACGGTGTGTGCAATGTGATGTGGATGTGTTAACACCACCGTGAGAAACTTAGCTTTGGATATTCTTGTTTGGGGAGTTTACAAATTTTATGACTTCAGCAATGCGTTCCCCAACATTACTTATATAGTTACTTCCATACATGGTTCAAAGTGGTTGATTATATTTAAATATAGAATTCCCCCTACCTGATTCCACTGAACAAATTAAAAATGGCTCAAATCATTTGCATCCAAGTTCTGGGTTTCTTACTGTCACCCTCATTTCCCTATTGTAGCTTTGAAATCAGACTTTTTTTGGGGGGGGGCTTCACAATCAGACTTTAATTGCGCTTGTGAAACAAAAATACAGGAGGCCATTTTCATTGCAGAACAGAAAGTTGCAGGCAAGCACCTGCATTTCTTTCTCTGTCGGTTGGGGGTGGGGTAAGGAGGGAGGGGGAAGAGGAATACATACTTCCATTTCAGCAGCTCAACTTCAGGTCAGAGACTGGAGACTCCATGCTGTGTGAACGGGACACCTGCTCACCTTCTCTGGGCTGTGATTTCCTACTCTTCAAAACAGCTATGCCAGCACCAAGGTGCTTCAGCATTGACAAAAATGCCAAACTGCTCAGAGTGACTAGGGCAAATATACTTGATTATCACGAGACCTACTTCTCTGTGCTAATCTGGAAACACAATTCACCACCTTCTAGTACCATACTTCATAGAATTGAGAATTCTAAATTCAAAGCTATTCTAGCTCAAGATTCTCATTTTGAGGCAGAAGAATAGAGCACAGTTTAGCAACTGATTACATTTATTTGCAACTTTAAATAATTTAGACACATGACAGTTGGGCTTCCTTTTCGACTCGTATTCTATTCTTTGCTTGGTGGTAGCCTGGCTGATCGTCTCCCGACGCACACACTTTGTTTCAGGCAGGACCACGATCCCACTTACTCACTATCTTATCCTCAAACTCTACCACATCCCTCCGCCCAGCCTGGTTCTCGGTGCTTTCCCTATCTTATCCCTTCCAAATTCTTCCATCATGCTAAGCTTCATTTAGCCTCACTTCCACTCTGAAGCTTCTCTGATACCTTCCATCCCTCACCAACCTCCTAAGTCCCTGCACACCTGAAATGCTCCCAGCACATGCCACCAGCCTTGCCCTGTGGAATGACTGTTTTAATCACCTGCCAACTTGTGGCAGTCTGTCTCTCCACCCTTATAAACTTCTGGGAGGGCCCTTATCTGAAGTGTCTGTACATTGCAAAGAAAGCCTCACAGAGTGCTGGGTTTAGAGTTGACACTCAATAAACACTTACCCCTTTTTGGAGGAAAAGTTGCAACCAAAATTTTAAATGCACTTGGCCTCCAACTTACCAACCCCACTTCCAGGCATCTCACCTGTAGTAATATTAGATCACTTATAGAAAGAAGCATGTTCGAATGTGTTCATACATGGAAAGAGTTTAGAATGGGACCCCACCCTTGGTAAGATTTATTCAGGATGAATGGTAGCTATTGCTACTGCTACTGCTAGGATGCTCCGGCTAATATTGTTTATAATAGCAAAAATCTGGAGAGAGACCAGAGGCCAGCAAGAGGAAAAGTATTTCTTGTTTTTTGTTTTTTTCGAGACAGAGTCTCACTTTATCGCCCTGGGTAGAGTGCCGTGGCATCACACGGCTCACAGCAACCTCCAACTCCTGGGCTTAGGCGATTCTCTTGCCTCAGCCTCCCAAGTAGCTGGGACTAGAGGCGCCTGCCACAACGCCCGGCTAATTTTTGTTTTGCAGTTCAGTCTAGGCCGGGTTTGAACCTGCCACCTTCAGTATATAGGGCTGGCACCCTACTCGCTGAGCCATAGGAGTCACCCAAGAGGAAAGTATTTTTTTAAAAAAAAATGGGAACACATCCGTATGATTCTATGTAGATTTTTTTTTTTATTGTTTCAGTTTAATTGAGGGTACAATGAATTAGGTTACATTGTTTGTATTTATTAAATAAAGCCCCTCTTATAATTGTGTCCCACCCCCAATCTATGCAAATTTTTAAAAGAAGTAGATTATATATACACAGAAATGGGGAAATGCCTATGTTATCAACATTTACTGAAAAAGCAAAACCTCAGAAAAGCATTTGCAATATGATTTTATCTTTTTAAGAACTAGATGTATGGCTGGACGCAGTGGCTCATGCCTATAATCCTACACCCTGGGAGGCCAAGAAGGGTGGATTCCTTGAGCTCAGGAGTTCAAGTCCAGCCTGAGTAAGTGCCAGATCCCATCTCTACTAAAAATAGAAAAACTAGCCAAGCATGTGACAGGCACTTGTAGTCCCAGCTATTCTGGAGGCTGAGGCAAGAGGATCTCTTGAGCCCAGGACTTTGAGGTTGCTATAAGCTATAATGCCATAGCACTCTACCCAGGGCAACTGAGATTCAAAAGAAAAAAAAAACTAGATGTACAATCATGTGGAGGCAGCATCAAGTCATAATTAGGAGCACAGATTCAGGACTCGGACTGCTTGGTTATCCATTCTTACTTCACCTCCTTCTACTTATGTGAGCTCCACAAAATTACGTATCTTCTCAGTATCTCAGTCTCCCTATCTGTCAAATGGGTAAAATAATAATACCTGCTCCATAGGACCTAGAGGCCGGATGAGTTCACATATGTACAGCACTTACAATAGTGTCTGGCACACAGAGGGCCCCCAATAAAAGTTATTATCACTGTTATTATCTGCAAAGGAAGAAAAGACCAAATGGATATAAAACAAACTATGAACAGTGGTTTCCTCTGAAAAGCAGAATTAGGAGAAAAGAAAATCCTCCAGTTTTTTTTTTATTTTTTTAACCACAAGCAGTTATAACTTACATAATATAAAAATGCTACCTATTTGCCAGGAGGTTGGCAGGTGTGACTCAGAAGCACGAGAAGCATGACCGCTACCTGAGATGGGGTGTCAGATGTCAGGGTGCAGGACCACAAGCCGCGGCTTCCCTATTTCTAAATCCTGACTCTAACTTCAACCCGCAGCCAGAAAACAAAAAATAAAAGATGTTACCGCCAACTGCTGCCCCACACATACTCTGCAACCCCACAACATGCTGAAAAATTGAGAACATCTGTTTAAAAAAATAAAAGCATCACTTACTATTTTGAACAGGAAGAAAGGGAACAGGAAGTAAATTTGGCGACCAAAGTATTTTTATTCATGCATCTTGACTGCCAAGGTAGGATCTAGTGCTGCTTTAATAATCATCTTCCTGTTTAGGAGACGGTTCTAAATACCGTAACTCTCCAACTACTCCCCTTCACCTACAAAATTCTCGTCTTCCAAGACACCTTCCCAGACACCCCCGTCTGCAGCCTTCCCTACCTGCGCTTGCCCTCCACCTCCGAGGAATGCCTTGGCCTCCCGCCTCTGGGCTGCTCTCATTCTGGAGACCCACTCCATGATTTGACATAAGCACCATCCAGGGCCCAAGAACACCGAGAACAGGGATTTCTCTGCCTTAGGTTTCTTTACCTCCACCATGTCTTGACCCAACCCCATCCCACTGGCTACAAAATAAAATCCAAATCCCCTAGCTGGACCCTCCAAGCCCTCCCAGGCCAGCCCCACACCCTCTCCCCTCTCTTCCAGGGGATGCAGTCAGATGGCCCAGCCCCCGCCCTCCACTGCTACCTGTTGCTTTCCATTTCTTACTTGTGTGGGTGCCCTTCCCCTTGTGTGTGCCATCTCTGTGCTGTTATCAGCAGTTCCACCCTTGCTCTTCACACGTCCCCCTCTCACCCTTTCTCCAGGCCAACTTAACACCCCCACATCCTGATCTCTAGCCAACACATAATGACCTCTTTGCCCCCATCCTGTGCTCTGCAGAAAACCCAAATCACACAGGCTACCCTCTAAATGGGTAGAGCTCATCCCCTTGCCCAGATTGCAGATTCCTGGAAGGTAAGATTGCCATCAAGCTCCTTTGCCTTTCTCATGTCGGGCATGGAGGGAACAGGGGTGAGGGCTGCTTGGGAGTTGGGAGAAGGGGAAGTGGGAATCTTACCCCCAAAAGGCTAACGCAGAGTTTCATTTAATAGTGATATCTCTATTGACAGCTTGCTAACTTCTCATGGCAGGCTTTTCTGATCTGTCTTTCTATTCATTTTTCTTGCTGGAAAAGAAAAAAATAAAAGATTGTTAAAAATTAAATCCAAAACTTTTCAGCTCTGATAAGATGAATTTTCTCCAAAGCCAATAATTCCACATGGCTCATCTAAAATTAGAGAGAAGTGACCAGGATTTCTAGTTGATTGGCTTTCATAGTAGATGCAAGATAGTCAAAAATCTATTTAAATGACTTTCTTGGGGAATTGGAGCAGCAGGCAATGCGTTGGATGCCAGAAGTCCATTTAAATATTACACTAAGGAAAAGGAATTAGTTTGGTCAAGCTGCTAAAATGAACAGGCAGGGACAGAAATGCCCTGGAGAAGTGCTGGGTGTTTCATCCTGAATCCATTTGTAAAATAAACACATTTATTTACCAAGTTGAGTACTTAGACTATTTCCTGGAATCAGTATTTGCACAAATCTAGGCTGAGATGACCAACTGGAATTAAAAAGTGAGCAGGACTACAAAATTAATTTGACACTCCTCACTTTTTGTTTAGAAACACAAAACAAAGTCCTAATCAAATGGGAAGTTTATACAGTATTTCAGTCTACAACTTGGAAATCGCCACAGTGCGCTGGCCAACAGCAGCCCTCAACTCCTCCAGCCCCAATGTGCTTACAATGATGATCCCGGCTGCAGCTGTTTATGAGCTTAAAATGCAAACATACTAACTCCTTTCTTCTGCAGGGAAGACTTACATTCCCGCTGACACCTACCGCTGTCTTACCAAAGGGCCTAACCTTGAGATTTCAAACATTCTACAGGAAACATGCAGACACACACTCCCTGCTCAGGCCCCATGCTACCCAGACACTTTTTAAATTGCTTTTCCAGTAGGATCCCAGGAAAAGGTGTAGTTTTAACACCACCTGCACATGGCCAGGATATGAGTGGTTTGACAATTGATAGCCTCTCCGGTCCAGCAGGAGACCACAGGGTAACTCTGCCCTCCTGCCCCCTGCCTGGTTAATGACCCTTTATGGAGTTTGGATTGGGTGTTTGGTATCCTGAGTTTCCTGCAGCCAGCAGAGGCAGGAAGACCACACAACAGTACCAGACATAACATCCCCCAGGATGAGGTGCGGCCCAACAGGCCTACTGTGCTAGAAAGTGGGGCTAGTGAGGGTGTTGTTTAAGGCATCAGCTACTCACCAGCCAGTTTCATTATGGGATGCCCCCCTTCTTTCCCCAGTAGGGGACCTCTGTTGGCAGGTCTACCTCTTCCCCCAAGCTCTCAAAGTTACAAACTCTTTCAACGATAGTCTCCCCATACTGTCAACAGATCGTAGCTGAAGCCTCAGTGGAATACCCCATCCAATTTCCCATAAAATGGGACATGAAAATAAACACACATATTGTTGTTTGTTTACATTTCCTGCACAGACCCCGCAGGGGCGACAGGAAAGACATTAAGGAAACTATTTCTAAAGCAATGGGCTACATTTGAGCAAGAATACTCTCACTGACCCTAAAAAGAAAGCCATTCAGATGGCTAAAATCCCATATAATTCTTTGAAAACGTTCTTCAACATTCCCATTTTAATTTCCAAAATCAATATGGCATGCTGGTGCCCCATGCTCAATGACAACAATTCATATTGATGGGAAGGAAGGCATGAACATTTTTCTACTGAATGGAAAATTTGGTTATTTTTAAGGACATTATTCCAAGAGAGGAAAAGGTCTTAAGTCCACTGCACCTGACGGCGTATTGTTTTGTTCCTGGAAGGCTGGTTTCTCTTGACATCTCTGCCCTCATTAAAAAAGCATATCACAGTTGTCACCTTTATGTTTTCAGTCATGCGGTTTCAGGCCCCAAGACAGAATGCTGTCATTTATTTTTCTTCGGAAGAAAAGGCACCCTGCTCTCGTGCACGCTCAACACCAGCAATGCAAGAGGACAATGCAGTCGCACCTCTCCCATTCCAAGCGCTGGCAGTGAGGTGGAGTTAGTGGGAGATGTCTCACCTAGGGGAAGTAGAGGCCATGTTATCTCCTTCAAGTAGATTCACTAACTAGATAATAATCCCTTGCCATTAGCGCATTAAAACTGTGTGTAAGTGGTTTGTTCTCAGGTAGATAAATGGCCCCTCTTGCTATCTTGTTCACACTGCTAATTTGCTGAGCAAACCCTTTCCTCAAGGATTGTGCAAACCTCAGTCCCAGACTCTGTGTCAGGGGACCTGGGTTATCCTGTGCCACCTTGAGACACCAGTTCACCTCCCACCACAGCACAGCCATTTGACCACACCTAAGAAACACCCCCCAAAAAAAGAAAAGAAAAGAAAGCATTGCATGTAATATTATTGCTTCTCTCTGCTTCTCTCAGCCTTCCTTTGGGGATGTGGAGCAAAGTGTTAGCCCCACGCACCGACCATGAGGAGAATCCTGACACCTCCTGGCATTAAGCTCCCTCCAGCCCCTCCAGCCTGCCTGCTCCCCAGTTCTCCCCCTCCCACTTCCAAGGCTCTCCCTATAAAGAGTGAAGGGTGAGGAGGTATACATGCCTGGATCGGGGGTGCTTTGAGAAAGGCAGATGAAACATCCAGTCATACGTCTCTCACTTAGCAGCCCTTCGCCATGGAGGCCAAGATGAACCTGGGACCACTATGGTTGTGGGTTGGCCGAGAGTGGGAGGAGGGGCATCTTAGGTCAACTCTCCTCTGCCATTGAAAAGAAATTTCTGCTTTTCTCTCTCTTCCTTGAGGACCTGGGCTTGTTCTCCCCCCAAAAGGGGAAACCTGACAGACCAAGATCAGAGAGTGAGGCGAAGGCAGCGGTTCTCAACCTGTGGGTCACGACCCCCTTTGGGGATTGAATGACCCTTTCACAGGGGTCGCCTAAGACCATCCTGCATATCAGGTATTTACATCACAATTCATAACAGGAGTAAAATTACAGTTATGAAGTAGCAACGAGAATAATTTTATGGTTGGGGGTCACCACGACCTGAGGAACTTAATTAAGGGGTCGCGGCATTAGGAAGATTGAGAACCACTGGGCTAATGACTAGGAGACTCCTAGACTACTTTGTGACCAGGACTTCAGCCCAAGGGCTATGGGAGTCAGGTGAGCCCAGCCCGGTGCAGCAGATTCAGCAAGATTGGGAGTTCCACGGTAGGCTGGGGGCCATGGCGATCAGTAGAATGACCACTCTGCCCTTGAGCCTGATGTAGGATTTGGTGTTTAGAATCCAATTCCTCACAAACAAGCTAATGAGTGGAGAAACGCCCAAAAGCAGCTAAGGGGAAATTTGGAACATAAGAGGTTCAGATTACCCACACATACAAGTCCCCACATGACTATGGGTTAACTATATGCACATCCAGACATTTTGCAAACCAAGAAGAGTCAAAATTGATCCAAGTCTTTTGCCCTTCCTGGATTGCAGATATGCGTCACACAAATGTTACTATCTAGCACCAATATTAGAGATGAGTGAATTTGACCATTGTATCTGCAATTAGATTGGTGCTGCAAAGATGTTAACATTCTGTCTCAGCTCTGATAAGAAACAGTGGGGTCATTCAGCCCCCACCCCTTGAGCAAAGAAGACCAAAATCATACTTCTCGAGGTCCTGATGAGAGATGGAAGCTGAAGTGGAGAATTCCAGGCGGAAGTTTGTACTTTCCTGACTTTATTTAAAATGAAGGCCAATTTTGCATTTGACTCCATAACATAATGGTGATCTTTCCATCAATTAAATTTTCCTCAAAAATTACATAGATGGCTCAGCGCCTGTAGCTCAAGTGGCTAGGGTGCCAGCCACAAACACCAGAGCTGGCCCAGGCCCGCCAAACAACAATGACAACTACAACCAAAAAATAGCCAGGTGTTGTGGCAGGCGTCTGTAGTCCCAGCTACTTGGGAGGCTGAGGCAATAGAATCACTTGAGTCCAAGAGTTTGAGGTTGCTGTGAGCTGTGATGCCACAGTACTCTACCCAGGACAACATCTTGAGATTCTGTCTCAAAAAAAAAAAAAAATGCCAAAGATTCGCCCAGCTTATGTATACCAGCACCTCATCACACATAACCTAGTTGGAGAAGAAAAGCAACAAGGAACCAAAGTCAAATTCTGAATCTTGGAAAGAGAAGTGAAAACAATGTTTATCAAAGGAGGGGCAGACTGTATATTTTTGTGTTTTGTGTTTTTTCCATGGCCATTTTCTGTAACCACTGAGCCCCTGGTAGAAAATGATTAAAGTATTATGCGAGCTTGTCCTGGGCTTTCACTCTGAACTGTTTTCACTTGGCTTGTGAAAAGTGTTCTCCCCGAGGGACCCTCAGAACTTGGCTTAGGAACAGGATGCCCCAACACCTCAAGAACTTCATACGTGTAAGTCCAACACCTTGATCCCTTAATACACTCAAATTCTGATGAAGTCACTGAAGGTGTCAGAGCAAGACACAAAACCCTCAAGGGACTACCACCAACTTAGCATCCCAAGTTCACATGGAGACATTAATTCCACTTATCAAAGGGAAGTACAGAAAGGCACTCATTATGAAAGGCAGAAACCCAAGCTGAATAATATTATGGGCTGGTCTCAGCTGGGTTTCCCTGAATTTATTACCCTAGAAAGTTGAGCACAGCTCTTCCACCTGAGAAGGCTGAGTGTGCAGCAGCATCTTGGAGCAAGTCACCAAGGTCACGGGGCCTCTTCTTGAGTCACAGCTGTCCAAACCCACCAATGGGCAAGAAGGAAGAGGGACCATTTAGGGTAAGGAAATTATGTGGATAAAAACAAGACAATTTTCAATTTTAACATTGTTATTAGATAATTTGACATATGATGAGATGACACGAGGAGGAAGAGATTTAGAGACATGGGAGAAAGAGGAAGTAAGGAAGTTGGGGAGTACCTGGGAGGACAGGGAGGAGGAGGAGGAAATAGCAGGAAGGACACAAGGCCCAGAAGACAGAGAACAGGAAGCACAGGAAGAGGCTAGATGCGGGTCGCGGAGTATGGAGAGAGCGTCCTCCAACTCCTTCACTCAGGAGGCATGCTCGTGCCAGAGGACTAGCTGTAATTGGGGGTTTTTATTCCTTTCTTTACTGTTTCAGAACATCTGTGGCTTACATAGATGAACTCCTCATTTGACAGAAGGAAAAAAGACCTTATTTTCAACTCAATGCAAATTTGGCTATGATTTTACAATTGGGGGGTAAAAGGGGTGTGTAAGCCCAAAACATCAGACGATAGGCCTTCAACCACCCTCTCGAAAAAAACAGTAATTATTTTTTTCACTTTGGTCCCATCTTCTGTCGTGACTTGATGTGTGGGGAACATCTACAAAGGGGTGATTGTACCTGGGGAACGTCGTGGCCAACAGACTTACTTAGTAGAGTAAGGTGCATCGTTTGCTCTAGTGCACTACAAAGTCAGACGTCTTGGCAAACCACTTTGTCTGTCTCTCCTACCACATCGGCCTCTCCCACTCTGGCCGCATACTCATGCTGATATCAAGTCCCAAATTCTCTTTCACCTGTGCTTTCCGCCATCTTTTTGCCCATAAACTTAGACCATTTATGTGATGTAGCAAATCGACTCTCACTTATCAAGCCAAAAACGGGGCCAATACAAGCTCAACGTAAAGAGCTTCTGGGTTGCCAGAATCTCAGGGTTCAAACAAAAGCTACATTTGACTTACAGGACTTCTTCCCCCCCTAATTTCCTGGGGAAAGAAACACCAAAGAGGTTCAAATAGCAGGTAGACTCTGAGGTAGACCCTGGACGCCTGGTGTAAAAGGCTGGAAAATCCTCTGCTCCCAACTAATTGAAAGCAGAGCGGAGACTCTTCTGTTCTGGGAACTCTCCACCACAACTGGAAAGTGGGCTCCCTGAAAAGTTTTGAGCACTGGTCAGATCATTCCAAATTACAAAGGGAGAAACTCCTTGAACGAAGTGTTCAATGAGCAATCCCTTCTATATAAAGTGTAAGGATACCATCAAAAACATGAAAATAGGCCCCCCTCAGTCCGATTCTCAACGCTTGAGCCCACAACACTCATATGCTTGGATGCAGAAAATAAAAATGGCCTGCAGTCCCCTGAAAACCTTTCCTTAATCTTGATGTTACTTTAAAGCCACCATAAATCACGCAACCTGCCAATCTTGCTGTGTTTTATAAACTGTGGAAAAGGAAGAGCATTTCTGGCCCAACGATCTCCTGGAAACAAATGCCAGTTCTAATGCTGCTGCATTTTCTCAATGCAGCTTGACTTCTTACATAAGATTCTACAAATATATTAACTGTCATATTCTCAATTTCTTTTTACAGTGGAAAGCAGTATCCTGTCATGACTAGCCCTATGGGGCCAAGGGCAGTGCCTGCCCAGGGATTGAAAAAACACCTGATTATATGGTAGGTGAGCTTTTCCTGCCCTACAGGTACCACCCCTAACATACCTGTGGGTTCGCTTTTCCCTACCAGCTTCCTCAAGGTCACACCCCACTGGCTTACCAGATTCCTGCTGAATCCCAGCCTGCTCGTGCCACTCGATGGCATCCAAACAGGTGCCAAAACTAGGCCATGAAGGGGGACACTCTTCACGGCCTTCGGGATCAATGAAAAAGGCTGAACCCAGGCAAGCCAAGGGCCTGGCTTGCCTTCAGGAAATTCCGGGCTGTCTGCAGCAGCTGTGGTTCGAGTAGTACAACAAATTCACTTACTGAATGACAACAGCTTTATTGGCAAGCCAATTCAATTAAAGCCCCTGCATCCAACAAAGTCTCCGGCAGCTCTCTCTGCATAAAGAACATGGAATCGTGCCTACATTTCCCTGAGTGCCCTCGGCCCTAGCTGTCCCTCTCCATGAGAGGGAGAGGGATGAATGAATTAGACTCGGATGATGGTAATTAATGGCTGGCTGTCAGAGAGTCATTTTGGAGGCTCAGCCGTTGAAGGCTCCATATTAAAGACTGAATCCCAGCACAAACTGACCGGGACAGGCTACAACTATCTAAATGGTAGGAGTGCCATGGGCACCTGGGGCAAGAAGGGAGGGGGCGGCGAGGGAAGGAGAAGGAGGCCTGGGGAGGAAAGAAGGAAGCAAAACACCCGCTGTGTGCTGTGGTCAGTGCTCTTTACACTATTGGTATATAAATAACATGCTCATTTTTCATTTTTACAAAATATGTCCTTTAGGCTACCATTACGGCAAACTGACTTCAGAGTTCTGACATGAGCTGATTAGGGGGTGGAAAGGGAGAGCTGGCTGTAGAATTATAAACAAAACACATTTTCTTATAAAATATACATAGCAGATCATTTTCACTTTCACTAACAAAGATAAAATCAGGAGTTTTTTGATCCCTGGGCACAGTCTCCCCAGCCACACTCATTTTGCACTTGGAAGGGCCTTAAGGGAGAGGGGATGGATTGAGGAATGCGGATGGACACCAAAGGGAAAGAAATGGTTAACTAATGAGCTCCAACTGGCTCATTTACATGAGGTGGGCAGCCCTCACTCTGCCTGCCGCCAATGCCACCAACTGAGCCAAGTGCAGGTTAACTACCTCGCAGGAGATAACTTGGGTATATTTGGGTGTAATTATTCCTGATGGTAACGGGTTACCAGATGCACCATTCGGAGCATAAGCTTAAGCTAGACACTGAAGGGCCAAGGGATCCTTCTCCAACAATTCAAATCAGGTGAAAAGTCTGATTCCTTCCATCTGTGTTAATCCTGCTCTTAGTGAGACGTGGGGAGTTCTGGGCTATACTAGATGAGCTTCTTGTCTCACTCCCATAAAAAGAAAAGAAAATTCTAGGTGGGAAATTCCATTCAGGAAATTTGCTTCTCTGCTCTTGAGGATCCTCCAGAATGTTTGCCCAGAACCTGATTTCAAACTTTCAGATGCAAAGCAAATGCTAACTCCACCAGGAAGCCTTCTCAGCTTTTCTCAATAAGAATAAATTACTCCCTCTGTTAGGCTCCTACAGATCTCCACTCATGTCTCTACCATGGCCTTTAATTCATTCCTTTTTATATTCTACTCCCCTTGTCTGCCTTTCCCAATAGAAAAGGGCTTCCTGAGGGGCAGCGTGTGGGCTTCGTATGTACTTGGCACTCAATAAATCTAAGTGGAATTGGATTGAATGGCCCTTAAGAGATGGAAATAATTTGGCAAAGCCTTAGTCTTGAAGAGTTATGTAGCCCCTCCTATGACCCTGCACCCATCAAGATTTCACTGCCGTTTTCTTCACTGCAGTCACTAAATTAGTTGCCCACTTTAATTAGAACAGAGGCCAGATGTCTGGCCAGCTCTGCTAGAACCGGAAGAGCCAGCAAGCTGGTGGAGTTTCCCAGCTGGGGGCCCAAGTGGCTGGCTTCGTGTGGTTGGGTCACCTTCCCTTGCATACTTCCTTCCCTCTTGGTTGACTCCCCTCTCCCCCCACCACCATAAAGGCAGCTGTCCCTTTTACCAGCAAAAGCCCTTTCCAGATGACACATCTGTCCAGCACTGTGTTTCGCCCTGTCCAGTGATTCGGGTACCCGAGGCATTTGCATCTTTGATCCCTGCAAGGGCATGAAACATTTGTGTCCATGAAGGGCCAGCAGAGGCAGAATGTCCGCTTTCAGAAGCCTACCATCCACTAAGTAATAAAATCTAATATTTAAAGGGCATGACACCCGTTCATACCAGATTTCATTAATCAATGTTTTCATGGAAAGGATAAATCCTTTATGCATGCCTTTTTCCTGATTTTTCCCCCATTTAAAAAATGCAATGCTTATTTTTCTTCCCTGCTATTAGCTTACAGAGACCCAGAACTGTGAGCCTGGGTTCCTAGCCTTCCAAAATTCATCCTTTCACATTCACAGCGAAGGTATGAATTTCAATCAAGAAAACAAAGGGAAAAAAACACACAAAAAAAAGAGGCAGAAAGAGAAACAAAAAGATATTCTCATTAGTCTCAAGCATATTTCATTAAATAAAATCTTCACAACCCTTAAAAAGAGAGAATGTTATTGCAATTACAAGCCCGTACTTGGCATGTGGGTGACCAACACATTCGGTGCCTCAGGAATACTAAGCAGAGGACCACAGCCTTCATCTGGACACCCACTAAGTGTCATATTACTGACACTGAACAAGACAAGAATGGTATTGCTGTTAGAGCCACAAAAAAGAAAGAAAGAAAGAAAGAAAAACACACCTTAGATGAAGTTCAGGTAAATGGGAAATCACTGATATCCTTCCTGGAGGATGTTGACCAAAGAACATTCAGCTTGTCTTGTTTTACACCCTTGCACACAGCTTCTTATGTGTCTGCATATGGCATTGAAATCGTGAGAAAGCAATGACAGGCCAAGGACTTCATCATGTTGCTCAGAACAGAAGACTCCCACCAACACCCCAAGACCTCCGAATGAATCAGATATACTTCTAAGGTACCTGAACACCTCTGATTGTGCTAATACCTTAATGATACATGTTCCCTTCAATTTATGGAATAGTGAAGACCCAACAAATTGTTAAATAATGCCCCATTTTCCCACTGTAATTGTTAAATCATGCCCCCATTTCCCCATTAGCTCCAAATGCAATGCCTGCCACTGAGCAAATATCTTGGTTCCTGAATGACACTTTTTTAATGCAAAAAAAAATACAAATATGGGAAAACAATGTGTACAAAGATGCTCATCACAATGTGATTTATAATGGTGGGAAATTGAAAGCAATCAAAATGATAACAGTAGGTAAACGGTTAAGTAAATTATGGTACACAGCAATAGACCATCACACAGCCATTAGGAGGGTAAAGACCATACAGCAACAGGGAAAATGTAAATGACACTTGCCGAGTGAGAAAAGGGCTGGAAATTATATCGCACTGTGGGTACAACCAGATAAAAGCATACTTATTTTTTAAAAGGCTAGAAGGGAATAAACAAAAATAATAATTGTGTCAGGGATCATGAGTGTTATTTTCCTTTTATTTCTCAAACTATCCTTAATGCTATGTGTCTTTTATAATTTACAAAAGGGAAGAAAGCTAGCAACTTTTACAAGAAATATGATTATTTAAAGTAGATATAATTTTTGAAATAAAGAGGAGTAATATGCAAAATATTCTAACTATAGTAAACCCAAATTAAGATGTTCCATGTGGAGACAGCAATCCTGGGCAGGGTGAGCCTCACCCCACACTCCTGCTTACACTGCTGCCACATAGCCCAGCTAGCATCCCCTTCTGCAGATTTTTCCATTAGCTTAGAATTATGGGCCTCTTTCTAGATATTTTCATTTCACCTGAACAGCTGATTTCAGTATCATTGCTTGGGGGAAAGAAGCAGCAGCAAAAGCTGGAATGTGTGAAGTCTGCTTCACCATAGGAGCCGGTTGTCCCTTCGGCTGGCTATTGGTTCTCAGCTGCTATACGGCTGACCATGGGTAGATCCTGGGGCCACCCAGGAGAAAGAACAAGCAAAGAAGGATAAGCCTAGAAATTTACAATAAACTTGAATTTCCTTGGCTCTGCCAAGGAAGATCCCAGGGCACTGAAGCAACTTGCAGCTTTGACCTTAGATCCATGATGGGTGATCGATCTTTGAAGAATTAAGAGGAATGATAATTAAAGAAGCAGGACATTTATGCAGGCCAATTTTATGTTCTTGTTCCAAACATTACCTCTCATTATTCTAGCAGATCGTGGCCGCTTCTCAACCAAAATCCATTCCCAAATGACCACCTCTGCATCTCACAGAAAAAAATGTACCTAAAATTTACTTCAGGGCAATTGGTAATAATTTACAGACATTTGCTAACAATAAATGTCTACATCATACAAGGAGACCTTAGAAAACCAAAAGTTTATTCCACAAGGTGTCCCATTCACGTGGCCGTACGATTTGCACTTCATATCAAATCTGCACAGATCACACCTTTTTGTATCCCAAAATCACCTCTTTTCTAGTCTTGAGTAAGTAGAACTTATGTTCCCACATAAGCAGTGAATGCTAATAATATTTTAAGACAATGGCCTCTCTTTAGGAATTGGCTCCTTACCATGACACTTCTGATGACTTTATCAACCCTTGTGCATTGAAACGTCCAAATTCAAGCTTCTAGGCACAAACTCCTAACTCTGGTCTGTGAGCCTATTCCTAAGACTAGCTCTTTAAGCTGTTGCAGCTATTTTTATATGCAACCTGAGTACAAAACAATATCATATTCGGTTTGGAAGCCAAGCCTTATAAAGTGTGAAATCTTTTAACACACCATAGGAGTGCACAGAACAATTATAATAAGTATTGCACATATTTTAAAACTTGACTCTTTTGCCGGCCTCGCCCTCATCTCTGTGCTTTTGGCCTCACTTCGCAGTCGACACCATCAGATGTTTCAGCTGTGTTCTTCCCAGGGAAGTGGAAGGAAGAATGAGCTCTTCCCCGGGGTGCAGACCTAGTCGGCCCCTGAATTGTGGAGAGCTAGATAAAGAGAGCAAGCAAGGCAGGAGGGATCTCCCCGGAAGACTGATTTGTCTTTGATAAGAAGCAAGACAGCCCTCATGCTTTGGCTTGGCTTGAGCAATTTAAATACTTACACGAGTTCCTGAATACAGTATGTAGGAGGCCTCCTCACTCCACACATGAATCTGTACCCCCTACTCGATAACTTCCCCCTTAGACCTTTCAGATTTTTTCAACTCTTTCCCTAAAACATCTTTTCAGATCCACAGTTAGTCAAATTCTACCTCCCTGCAGAAACCTCAGCCAGCCCAGGGGAGGGTTTTTGCTGAAAGGAAGCATTGAGTTGGAAGGACACCGGAGTGTGTCCTGGGCATCACCAAAGGAGAATTTGACCCCTCATTAACTCCATGGAGAGCCTGCTCCAGGGATTCTGATGCACTGGCTCTAAGGAGAAGCCTGGGAGCGCGCACGCACACACGTATGACTCTGTCACAGACGGTCTGAGTGTAGCACTTTGAGAAACACCGCTGTAGTCCAGTATCTGCAGAGGCTCCATGAAGTTGCCCCTTGGCAGTGGAGTTAGCTGTAGCCGTCATCTCTGTAGCCTCTAGCCACCTCCTGCTGCCCCCTGGGAGCTACAGGAAAAGCTATTCCAATAGGGCAGGAGAGGGGGCAGGCACCACTTTCCCAGTGGATCCCAAGATGTGCAAGGGAGTTTGAGCCTTGAGCAGGCTCTCCATGGAGTTTATAAGGGGTCGAAATTCCCCCTTTAACTATGCCTGTGGCTAACCTTTCTCACAGTAGCCGCAGCAACACAACTCCTTTCTAACCACCCGCAGCATTTAATCCACTATCTAGACAGACTGGCCCTCTGGGGCTGGGTTAGAGAAACAGAAAATCCAGTTCCAACAGACCTAGTGCCAGCCATGTGCAAACAAGTCGTTCACCATCTCCAAGGCTTCTGTTTGTTCATCTGAAAATGAATCTGTTTTACCTAACCTGCCTGTTTTTGTGATTTGTTATGAGGACCCAATGAGATCATGGGATGTTCCTGGAAAACAAAAACCTTCCAGAAGCATGAGGTCCCATCCAGTATTCTTATACTTCTTATGGACCTTTTGCAAAAGTAGAATGAATCCTCTTCTAAAACAAGAATGAGATAAGAGACTCTGAGATGAGACAGAGTTTCCCAAGACTTCCAGAATTGCTCATATTTTCTAGGAAGGCTGCAGCCATTCCAGACAGTGTCAACACAGTGGCAAGCAGGACAGGAACAAGAAGCTCTCCAAAGGCATCCCAGGCAACTTCAGACTTGGATCCAGTGACCCAGTTGACTTCCCACAGCCAAGACTTGCAGCCGTAGGACACAGGCTTCCCTAGTCCCCTCGGCCCTGGCCAGAGCCAGCAGTCCTCAGGATTCGCGATGGCCCTCACTCTCAGCTCCCCGAACTCATGATGCCGAAGGCACTTCCTGCACCCCCTCATCAGTGCTCACCACTGCATTCCACACTGGGATCCAAATAATCAATTTTCTGCCTGTATTTGCATGTTTAAAAAGAGGAAAATTTTTCAGCCTCTGTTTTTTATTCCAGATGGAATCTGTTTGTAAAAAACCAGAGCTCCCTTCGGGGGCCACTGAAAGGTGGAGGGAGGTGAGGGGGTGCTTCTGGGAAGGCTTTGGGGCCCCAGCTTCCTCGTCAAGTACAGCAGCTGCATTCCCACCTAGCTGGGCATCCACAGAAAGCTTTGTTTTGCTGATTTAAAAAAGAAATGCATGGAAACTAGTCATCTAATCCCCTGGTTTATAGGTAAGGAGATCACACTGGAGAAAAGTTAACTGAATTCTCAACTTCCTCCCTCAGCCACTTGCAGAAGAAAGATGGAAAATTCTGCTTCTATGTATGGAAAGGCCCCCTGCCAGGACGCTTGGTCTCAGTGCAGCTTCCTTCCTTTGGCAGCACTCGAAGTGGCTTCTCCTGCCCTGTGCCCATACCTGAAAGTTCTCAGTAGTGACCATGTCTAGTTCCATTTCATTAGCACCCACCTAGGGCCTCTCCAGGGACACTCTAACAGCCATTGATATCCCCAGGCTGGCTGGCCTCTTCCATCCAGTTACAGAATCAGCTCTAGGAGTTCTTTCAAAGGACAGTTTTCAAAGAAAAACTTATTAATGATTCTGAAGTGATTCCAGGGGAGCAAGTCTGAGCAATGCCCCCTGGTTCTCACAGAGCCCCGGCCAGCTGACTCTCCTTAGTTCAGGATATGTTCACAGGTCTCCAAGGCTGCCCTCTCGGAAGCTATAAGGGAAAACTTTTTGCTCTTTCTACACGATGTCCAAACTCACGTCTGAAGGCCTTGGCAAAGCTTCCAGTTGTTCTTGGTGGGTTCCCACCATAGGGCCCAAAGACACAGAGGACCATTGATTTCCCACCAGCTAACCAAACACATGATGGTGATATTGTAAGAGATGACACCGGGTAGAACTTTTGTTTAGAGACACCGTCTTGCGTATCATCCCAGCTTGGGTATAGTAGTGTCATCATAGCCCGTTGCAAGCTGAAACTCCAGGGCTCAAGCAATCCTCCTGCCTCAGCCTCCAAACCAGCTGAGACTAGTAAAGGCATGGACCACCACACCCAGCTCATTTTTCTTTTTTTTTTTTTTTGGAGATGGAGACTCATTCTTGCTCAGACCCGTCTCAAATTTCTGTCCATAAGCAATCCTCCCGACTTGGCCTCTCAAAGTGCCAGGATTACAAGTGTGAGCCACATGTTTAAGGTAGGACCTTAAACAATGGCTTAGACATTATACATGAGTGGTTAGGTATGAAAACTTTTCCGAAATTTCTTCCTCCTTTCCTACAGGCTGTCTCTCTGGTCTAGTCTCTCCTCTCCCAACTCCCCCAACCACAGGAGAAGGGGAGGCAGTGTGCAGAATAAGCCTTTTCCTGTGAAACTAATTGCATCTCTCAAATACTTGACAAAAAGTCTCCAGGCATCCGGGCGTCAGTGGCTTGCCTGGCACTTAAGTACCAAATTCAAGGACTTTACTTCCAAAGCGGGGAAACTAGCCTAGGATCCAGATTTAACAGGACGGCCTTCACACTGCAGAGGGCAATGTCCCAACCCCCACCAGATGTTGATGGTTGTTCCATTGGTGAAAGGGATCCATGAACCAGGGTTTCTAGGGAGAAATGGCTGATCGTGGTTCTAAGGCTAAAACAGGAAAATGTGATCATGGAACATTGTGAACCAGAAAACAATCGAAGATTGATAGGGACCTGACAAAGACACATGGAGTCGGTGGGGAGGAATTAGAGAAGAGAAAAAGAAAGGGAAGGGTTAAAAGAACCATTTGATAACAACTGGTAAATGTGAAAATACCACAAAGTGTAGATAAGAAAATATCATTATATCTGTGTTAAACTTATGGAGCATGATAATAATATTGCGGCTATGTGGGAAAATGTCTTTGTTCCTAGAAAATATACCCAGAAAGCACATGTGTACATGTATGTGTGTGTGTGTGTGTGTGTGTGTGTGTGTGTGTGTATCTTTAGGGGAAAAAAGATGGGCTGAGAAACAGAGTGTAAAACAAATGTGGCAAAATGTTTGTGGGTGAATATTGGTGAGTGATCTACAAGTTATCACTTTACTAGTCTTTCCAATTTTCCTTAGATTTAAAATTTTTCTAAATAAAGGCTTGAGGAATAGGGGAGAGATTCTACACACGGGCAAATTTACCTTGAAGGGAATACAGCTTGTCAAATTCCCCTCCTCAGATGGGCCCCTTTGAAGACCTGGGTTAATGAAGATCACTAATTTAAAGAGTAAAATGAATTGCTGCATCAGAAAACTTGAAATGTCCTGAAATCTCACAGTTCACAGACAAAGGAAACTTGATAGAGATTGTTCCGAATTTGTCAACAATCCTAAAACTTTACAATGACATTACCGATAACAAGCCACAAAGCTGATGTTTTCTTAATTATCAATAATAAAAAACAAATTTTTATCAACCATGTTAAGGAAAGACTAAATTATTTATTTCTATTCTCTTTGTAGAAAATGTTTCAAAATTGTTGTCATAGTGAAGAGGTAAAGGAAAAGTATCACAAAACTATGTCAGATAATTGAGTAAAAGTATTGCCATAGCTCTCTGGATTTTGTCATGTTTGTGGCATTAGACAGTGTTTTAAATAATCGTGTAATTCATGGTTTATTTTCTCCTTTTATGTAAGAGTTCACTTTCATGGGCTCTCTTTACCAAATTTGTATGCATGATGTCCCAAACATGTCGTCCACATAAATAATATGTGCACACATACACATACATCAGCTTTTTTTTTTCAAAGCAGCATCCTTTGGGCTTAAGCTTCTTTGGAACACCGTTTGGAAAACAGTGCCCTAAGGCAAAGTAGCCTCTTTGTATCCATATCTAACTATCAAGGTAATGTTACACTATAGCATTTGACCTCCAGGAAGACGTTTATTTAAAGAGCTTGTTTAAAGCAAATAAACCATATATTTTGTTGATGGCTATCTTGTACATACACGCATTCTGCTTTATACAGCCATATTCATTAACCCAGTTAAGCCCCAAACAGCCCCAAATGTTGCAATCATCCATCCCCAGCCCTCCAGCTTCTGTTTGGTGGGACAGAAAGAGTAAACTGAGGCATGAGGGTGGAGGGACAATTTCCTTAGAAAAAAGTATAGGATCTGGGCTTCCATTTGGTGGATTACTGTTGAATTACTATTTTAACAGGTAATGTCTGTGGCCTACTTGTCCTTTGACACCTTGGGCCCAGCATAATCAGTGCTCCCTAGAAGAGAAAGACAGAAGGCTGGGACTCACATAGGGGAAGGAGAGAAAGTGAGAAAAATAGTTCTCTCCTCTTCTCCCTTTCCAAAGTGAAAAGAATTTATCTTGCCCCAAGCGAAAAAGATTGGATTTTGACACATTGAATTATAGAGAAGTTCCGAGGCCAAAGAGGTAACCCTAAACACCAAAACAAGGACAAGGGCAGCCTTCCTGGGTCCTCACCATCTCTGAGCAGTAGGCTAGGGACTAGCTCTGGAAAGACGGAACCACATCCCAGTGGTCACGTTACAATAAAAATCTCGTCCTTCAGGCTCAAGCAGCTAAGGCACCAGCCACATACACCAGAGCTGGCGGGTTCGAATCCAGCTCAGGCCTGCCAAACAGCAATGACAACTACAACCAAAAAATAGCCAGGCATTGTGGTGGGCACTTGTAGTCCCAGCTACTTGAGAGGCTGAGGCAGGAGACTCGCTTGAGCCCAGGAGTTGGAGGTTGCTGTGAGCTGTGACACCACAGCACTCTACCCAGGGGTGATGGCTTGAGGTTCTGTCTCCAAAAAAAACAAAAAACAAAAAAACTCATCCTTCTACCTGGAATTGGGGGAGGCAGGTGGGACGGGAAGTCCTTCTGGTAAGAATGCTAGAACTGAAACCGGTCAGAACAACATCATCATCATCATGTCATTTATTAGGTATTTTCCTCACCACACCATATATTTTCCATAAATTATCTCATTTACTATAACAAAATAGCAAACACTTCCTCAAATACTGGGACAAGAAGGTTTTATCAATTCATCGTGGTGAAGGATCTAGGTAATTGTTCTGCCTTGACTCATCTCAGTAAATAGAAAAAGCTGACCCCTAGAGCTTGGAGTAAACCTCACTTCCTCGCCTCTTACCCCACCACTGCCCCCACTAAACACTCTGAGGATCATGAAGCCACAACAGAAAGGGAAAAAGTGGGGGAGGGAGGAGAAGGGTGAGGATGGTGAATACCCATGATGCTCACCCTGCGATACCAAAAAGGCTACTAAGTAAGAAATGATCCCACAGGTGATACATTAGTGCATTTTTGTTGTAATGTTGAAAAAATATTAACGTTTACATAATTAAAATAGAAATTCACTCTTAACTTCCCTTGCTGCAGTAGCTACTAACACCTTAGGGGGCACCTTTCCCAATTTTGTGTCTGTATCACACACATATATGTGCATATAAATGGTATTGACCTAGACACATCCAGAAGTCCCTGCCCCCAAGATCACAGTAGGAAAGAAATGATTAGAGAACATTCCTGGAAAAGACAGAGTCAGAGACCAGTGTCACTACTTTATCCTTAATCATGACTCCAAGGGACCAACTTGAGATCAGATTCCTGGGAACCAGACTCTGTAATAGAGATTTGGGGGCAGAGCAATTTGGGGGTCATTCTTTAGAACACCTGTAAGAGAGAAGGGAACTTGGGGAGGGAAGGTGGTAGAGATGAAGTGGGGTGCAGAACCTGCAAGGAGTTCTGTAGGTGAGAATAGACAAGAGAGTGTCACCACCCCAGTGCTAATGCAGCTCCTGGGTCCAAATGCCAAGACTAATACCAAATGTTCCCACAGATTCCTAGAACATTGCACAGGGCCGTACGCCGGACAGCAACACTCACTGAGCCTCAATGACAGCTGGCAATAACAAGTGGGTAGGATGAAATTTCCCTTCTCTCTGGCCCAGCATGTTGAATTCCACTGGACAAATTCCACCTGTGTGTTTGGAAAGACAAAAAATAAAAAATAAAAAAACACGTTTTCTTTTTGAGCAATAATAGAGCTACCCAAAGCTTTCTTGGAAACCCCATTGTTGTGCCAGGCTCAAGTCTCCCAGGGAACATGCCCCAGCCCTGCCACACCACCAACAGCCACACAGACCTAGAGCTCCTGGTGTCCTGCCCACTGGACCTGTTTTTTTCCTTCTGGGCTCAGCAAGGCACCCAGCTCCAGCCCAGGTATCTGGGGTCGACACCCAGTCAGTATTCTTTGGCTGAGGATATGCCCAAAGTGTCACATTGATTAGATTTTCCCAAAGCAACCATAATGAACATCAACCGAACCTTCCTAAACCAGGTCTACCCTGGTCCAGGAACCTTCCCAACTTCCTTCAAGTGGGATTTCTATCCAGCGAGAAGCATCCAAAATTACAGTACCCCTACTAATCTCAATATAATGCAACTATTCTTAGAACTCATGGTTAAAATGGACAATAAACATACCTTTGAGACTCTGATTCCTGGTCTAGAAAAGAGGAAGCTGCCTGTCTGCACTGAACTTCAAAGAACAGGTCAGAGAATAGCCTGCAACTCTTTGGGCACTCGGGAAGACAGAAACAGAAAGTAGGACTAACTGATCAACCTTGTGGTACAACCTTGTCCACCTGCTCCAGAACATGAGAAGAGATTTCAATGGTAATTGTGCAACAGGCACAGGAGAAATTATTGTAAATGTTAACCATGAAAGGCCTTTTCCACATAAGTTCATATAAGTACCAACTTGCTTTTTAGCTTTTGGGAAAGGTTAGGAAAGAGTAGTTATATTGAGGGACTTTACCCAACAAATGCAACTAGTATAACATGGTTTCTTGTACCCTCAATGAATCCCCAACAATAAAAAAAAAAAAGTAGTTATTTGAATGTGTCTTTTTAAACACATTTTTCTCCACTTTTTTCTTTTACATAGATTAGTTTTTGGACAACTGCCTCCTTGCCAGTGACTCAAGGGAAAATACTACAGGCAAATAGGGGCCAAAGGGTCCCATACACCTGTGCACTGATTTCTCCTCAGGACTCTTGTAGTCAAAGGGGACATAAAGAACATATCCTCCTCTGCAGTAGCTAACACCTGCAGAGCACTGACCTGCACCATTTAAAGCTCTTCACATTATCGAGTCATTAAATCCTTACAACAACCCTGATTTATTAATACTATTGTTATCCCCGATTTACAGATGAGAAAACTGAGGCACAGAGAGGTTACCTATAACCCGTAACCCCGGAGTCTGTGCACTTAATCACTATGCTATCTGCTTCCAGAATGGAAATACCTTACAAGGAGTGCTTTCACCTTCAATCCTTTAGTTGTCTTGATTTTCCAAGTTCTTTTTGAGACAGCCAGAACCAGACCTACATGACTTAATTGAGCCACAGAGTCAGTGATTGAACACAGAACTTAATCCAACATGTAGAGCAGATCCCCACAGTTCAACCAAGCAGACAAAAAACCCACAGACTGAACACCGAGGTCTGTTCCTGATCAGAAGACAATCGGACCCACATGCTGGGCAAGTGTGGGAGGTGACGGCTAAGCTCAGCCCAGCAGTAGCCTCAAGGCACTTCGCATCCTCCCTCTAATTCATCTTGGACAAGGCATAGACCTGTCTGGGCCGCCTTCTAGGAGCAATGACATGAGTCAATACATTTCCAGAACAAAACAATAATAAACACTCGCATTATCCTTAATCATTTCCAAAACGTGTCAAATGCACCATCTCAGTGAGTCCTCCTGACAGCACTGTGAAGGAAGCTTTACGGCACTCGCTTTAGAGATGGGAAAGTAAGGCTCACAAAGTTGTGATTGACTCAGACTCCTACAGCTAAGTCTTGATGCTTGATCCCAAGCTCTCTACACCACTGTGCTCTTTCAACTGTATTCTGGTTCAAGATCCAGGAGCTGAAGGTAAGTTCAAGAATCCTGGGAAACCCTAGGCCTACAAATGGACCACTGCCAAGCACAAGAGAACATAAGTTGCCATTACTCAACCAAACAGAATCTGCACCATTCACATTTCAACTGCTAATCAGACTTGCCTGATTCCCAATCTACTTTTCAAAACTCTGAGGGACCCCAAGATGCCAGTGATCAATGAATGCAATCCAAATACTTTGTGATCAAAGACTAAACTGCCTTCACATGGCACCTTTGTTTGGTTTTTTATTAAAACACCATTGACCACCAAAATCTAATGGCTCTTTTACACAAATAAGTCATTTATTCTTCCCGATAAGGCTATAAGATAGGTACTTTCTCATCCATACATTCCCATCTTATGGATGAGAAAACTAAGGCAGAGAGAAGTTCAGTGACCTGCTAGTCGGTGCTAGAGCTGTGATTCAGATGTGGGCACCTGCGTCAGGATTCTGCTCATAACTGTGGACTCTGGAGTACTCAAGAAACTTCTTTTGGAGGGTTAACATCTTTTATTTCAATAAATATAGGGGGGACAAGTGGCTTTTGTTACATGAATGAATCGTATAGTGGTATAGTGTATCAGGGCTTTTAGTGCACCCATCTCCTGAATAGTGTGCGTTGTACTAGAGAGGTAATTTTTGATCCCTCACTTACTCTTCCTCCCTTCCCGTGCCCTCCCCCAAGTATCCAAAGCCCATTACACCACTGTGTACAGCCGAGTGTGCCCACCATTTAGTGCCCACTTGGAAGTGGGAACATGCAGCATTTGTTGCTCCCTTCCTGAGATACTCCACTTAAGATAACGGCTTCCAGTTCTGTTCAACTGGAACTTCTCGAGGAGCAGCTCTGGTCTAGGATTTGACTTGTGCTTGAGGGTTTCGGGAATAGGAGTTTTGTTTGGGGGTGGAATTCAAGTTTTACTTTGTGTTTGTCGATGGGGTTTATTGCCATGTCTTATCACTACAGTTTTATTCTTTTGGCTCATCAGGAGACCCCTCCCCTCATCAAAATAATCTTGGGAAGGCATCGTCTAGAGCCCTTATCTGTAAACTTCACAATTCTCAAGTAACACATTACCAGAAAATAGAAGAAATGAAAGAGGGTGTAGCCACCGGAGAGTCTTGGCACTGCCTGGAGTGGCGAAAAGAAGAGAAAGAACAAGGAAGTGGTAGAAGGTTTCCAAAACCAAATGTCATCTCCTCTCTCTCCTTTGCCTCTTTATAGCACAGCACTTAATGACACTTTGCTTACCAAATAGAAATGCATGGAAGATAGAAGATCGATGAGTGAATCCAAAGAGGTAGGTCCAGGCTCTCTGTTCTCCTCCAGACCAGGTGAGTTGCTGTTCTCCTCACTGCTTGGTCCCCGTAATCTTGTCCCCTACACCTGAGATGAAGACGTTTCTCAACGGGCATCTCTCCCAATCTTAGACAACCAGGCCCAATCTTGAACCTTTCCCTCAGCCAGCCTCAGCCCTCCCAGAGACCTACTTCTTCAGCCACCACTGCCAATTACCCAGTATTTCTTTCCTACTTCTTGGTAGTTGATTTTATCAGACTTTCTTATTTCCATCTACCTGAACCTACTCAAATACTTTTTCGAACAAAGCAAAATAGTAATAAGTAGTAAACATAGAAATCACACCAACAAGTGCAGAAGACTAAGATAGCAACAACCTCAACAGTGACCTTGTGTGTGGGGTGCTCTGTATGATCCTTGCTTTTCATACTTGTTTTCATGTCATTTTCTCAGCACATCTTTGAGGCAAGTGTATTTTATAGATGGAGAAACAGGCTTGGAGACTCAAGGAACGTGGCCACATCAACCTTAAGCAGCAATGCTCAGCTCCATCTGTAGGTCTGTCTCTTTGCAAAGCCCAGGATCTTAACTAATATCCAAGACTCCTTAATCTGCTCTACGACCACATAAGGTTTGGTTAAAGAAACTGTTGTATTTCTTTGGTTCCCTCCAGCCCCAGAATGTTTGCTAAATTGAAATTTGACATTGTGAATGAGTTTGGCCAACTACAATATTTAAGAGGAGTGTCCTTACCAGACTTCCCTCACTTCAGACACCAAGTACAAGTTTGGAGGTGCCCATGACCATCCTCACTGCACACCAGCTGGCTCCAAATTTAGGGCACCCCCACAAATGCACTTATAATAATTCACTGGAATGCCTCAGAGAATTCAGGAAAGCATTGTGCTTGTGATTCGTTTTGTTATAGCAGAAGGATGCAAACTTAAATCAGTCAGGGAAAGAGACCCATAGAGCAGAGTCCAGGAGGGGTCCAAATGGTTTGGTTTTCCTCTCCCCATGAAGTCATGGATGGTGCCACTGCCCCCTGGCCACGATGTGTGACAATACACACAGAATACTGTCAACTAGGAAACCTCACCCAAGTCTTCAGTGTCCCCTCTGGGATCAGTCACATGCTGCCCATACGAAGCCTCAGGCCAATACCTCTTCTCTCCAGCTCCTCTGGGGTGTAGAACTAATATGATGTGTCCCAAAGACCCATCATATTTCACATTGTTAGGCTGTCCAGTGGCCAAAGCACCCAGACAAAAACATGCCTATCAGAAAGGACACTTCAGGCCTAGGGATGCTTCCCAAGAGTTGAGGGCAAAGACCAGCTTCCCTTCTGGTAAGGCTAATTCTTACCAGAGGCTAAGGCTAATTACACAGACATACAGGTAATACTAAAGCTCCTTGACAAAGGCAAAGGTAGAAAAAAATAGATAGGTAACAGATGGTGGATAGATGGATAGATAGATACAGAGATTCAATCCATAATTTCAATTTTAGAGTCAAAATAAACTTCAAAAGAGCACATGGCCTGGCATCCAGGTTCCAGGTTCAGGGAGATAATACACTTGCACCTATTTTGCTGTTTGGGTCTGGGATACCACCCAAATTCTCACGGAGGGTGGACAGGAACAGAGTCTGAGATTCTCTGATTTCTACTTAAAAATACTCATTCCCTCTTCCATAAGACTGCATGTACTTCCCCCATCCCATTTGGCTATCTGAAACTTCCCACAGGCCCTGTCGCTTTGTAGCCTGGGGTTAGGTAGCACACACATCTCTCAACAGACCACTTGCTCAGTCTGCCCGCCCTTCCACAGCCCCTTGGAAGATTCCAGGAAGGAGCCCAGGGTGACCACTCCCAACCAGCTGCCAGCTGCTGAGGCCTGAAGGCTCATGCTACAAGCTCTGGGACCCAAGTCCATTGCAGAGCACCTGGGAAAAGCCCCCTGCTCCAGACTCCAGGCGTGGTCACAGAAGAGCGTTCTCTGCTACCACATACCGGCCCCTGCCGGTTGTACCAGTGCAGCCCAGTGGCAACACCATTACAAGAAGAAGACTCGAGTCTCCACTCAGCCCGACCAGCTCTCTCAGGGCCCTGGGTCTCTCTGTTATTCTTGTAAATCGAGAGGCTTAGCTCGGACTCTGTCTATGCCAGTTATGGTCCCAGGACCAGCACAGGGAGCGGTTTGACATGCAGACTTCCCAGCCCCTCCCAGGCCCACTGCATTCAGACCTGGTTTTGACCAAGATCTCCAGGTGATTCGTGTGAAAATGAAGGTTTGAGATATACCAGCTTAGGCCACCATCTCTAGGTCTTTCCCAATTCCCATGTTCTGTGAATCTTAAAAGTCTCAATTTGCAAACCTCTGGGTTCAGATGTCTCTCGGAACTGGTGGATTCACTCTTCTAATCGAGAGTGGTCCGAGAGTGGAGTCACGCAAGGCATCTGTGAAACCCGAGCCCTGGGACAGGCAACGCAGGACGGGGAAGAGAGAGGGAGCGGCTCATTTTTTCCATAGGCTCAGTGTGTGCCAGCTGAGGTCTTTAATGTAAACCCTCCTGTGCTCTGACCTAAACAAGGAGTGTAATTATGGGCTCGCTTACCCCTTCAGATGCAGGGCTCGGGGTCGGCCCTCCACGGGGTCCTGCAGGAGGTCTTGTTTCTGAGTCAGGGGGGCCTCTGGTTAACCAGAACAGACCCGACTCCAAGGGGCAAAGTTGACATACCAGCATAATTACATGTAGGTTGACCATATTTACGGCAACTCTGTTGTTCTAGAATTTCAAACAAAGCCTGAACACTAGGAAAACATACCACTAAAGAGAAGCAGATTGTCCTGAGTGATTTATTGAAGAACAAAAGCGAAGAGAAGAGAATTATCAGAGACTCACACATACTTCCCTTTCCCTCTGCCTGGCTTACAGAGAACAACCAGTGACCACCACTTTGCCACCCTCACCAGCAGAAAGACCTCAGAACATGTTTTCTCTGAGACATGTGTACACACGGCCACATCAGATCCCATGAACCTAATTGGACTCATCCGAAGAAAGCAGGCTGTGGCTCGGTGGCAGGGAAGGTCCCTCCTCTTCCCTCTGACTCGCTCTCCCATGACATTCCCTACAGAAAATTAGCCACAGCTAGAATTTGGCTTTAGATAGGCCAGAAGAACAGGTCAGGTGTGTTACTGTCTTACTTCGGAGGTGACTGGGAAGAAGGCTTTGAGTAAGTGCCAGAACCGTTTGGCCTTCGGTTTGCCACATGTAAATTCATAACAGTGATGGAAACAGCAACTTCTCCAGTGTACAGTTGAGAACTTGCATTGACCCAGCAAGGACAGAAAAGTTCAACTAGAAATCTGCACAGTTGGGAAACAACACTTCAGCCAAGAATGAAAGCTTGTGTACAAGCAATTCAAGTGCTTCTGACAGATTAGGGTTACAGGAACCTCAGAGCACTTGCTTGTAGCTGCCACCCCCAACTGTACCCTGAAACACATACAATTACAACTCCCCAGCTGAGGATGACGTATCTACACCTACCACATGCCTGGCAAAGAGAAATGAGAGATAGTCTTCCTGTCCTCAGAGAGTCTATGACACTTTTGGAGAGACAAGACCAAATATGAAAAACAACTTGAAACCATGTAAGGATTGTGGCTTATCATTGCCAAAATGTGGAAACAACCTAAGTCCCCACCAACCCAGTAAAGCATTAACAAGCTGTGGTATATGTGTACCGTGGAATACTATTCAACCATTAAAAAAGATGAAGACTTTACATCTCTTGTATTAACCTGGTTGGAGGTAGAACACATTCTTCTTAGTAAAGCATCACAAGAATGAAGAAGCAAGAATCCCGTGTGCTCAATTCTAATATGAAGGCAGTAGATGATCTAATACAAGGGGGTGGCAGGGGAACGAGGGAGTGGGGAGAAGGGAGGATAAAGGGGGATGGGGGTCACAGTGTATGGCACACCTCTTGGGCATAGGACACAATTATAAGAGGGACTTTACCTAAAAAATGCAATCAGTATAACCTAATTCTTTGTACCCTCAATGAATCCCAAACAATAAGAAAATAAAGAAGGATTGTGACAAAGCTCTGAATTGCTTCTTGGGTACAGCCACGTAGCTGATGGATCACTGGGTAACAGGGCACCAGGTTGGAAGCACAGAGAGCGTCCTTTACCATAAGGTGCAATGGTAATTACTAGAAATGTATTCTTTGTTATCTTTTTTAATTGCTTTTAAAAAATGTTTTGCTTAGAAAGTCTCCAAACCTCATCCTTTCCTGTCAAAAAAGAAGGGGAAGGTTTCCCTGCCAGAGCTCCATGGCAGCGTCTTGGAATTCCTAATTCGGAGTCTTGTCAGGGTGGGCATTTGTCCTGCTCATTGCATGGGACTAGGAAGTGGTGACATACTCCTGGGCCAAGTGGTGCCACACAGATAACGAAATAGCAAGTGATTCGGCTAATTAGCCTATTTACACACACTCATAACATTGTGAAAGAATCTTGTGCAAAACTACAAATGCTGTTACTGTTGAATAAGTTAGGAAAAGAACACAGAATTTGGATAGGATTTGGATCCTACTAGATGTTCACACAGGGAAAGTCCTGCTGAATAGAAAATTCCAAGCATGGCCAGTTAGAAATGATATGGGCTTAAAGCTCCTCTTCAGTCCCAAACAACTCTGAGTGACATCCCTTGAGATCTCCAGGCCCGAGCCAAGGACAGGATGTGAGTTCAGAAGCCCTAAGGTAGAACACAGGCACCTACCACAGAAACATACCCGGTAGGACCGGCACCCTGGAATGAGCAAGGCAGGGAAAGAACAAGGAGTGGAACTGTTCAGAACTTCACCAGGGATTTATGTCAAAATCTTGACTTGGGCCAAGGGTATTGTAGCCCAGACAAGGAAGGGAGGTGTGGAATAGAAGAGAAACAATAGAAAATGTCCCAGACATTACCAAGCTGCCCACAAGAACAGTAGCCTGTTGTGTGGGCATCCTACCTCCACTCTGATGCTCTGTGGTTCCAGCAGCCCATCAGAGCTGCCCCATTTCCTGCCAGAGAAGTGGCAGGTCCTGAATCGAGTTGGTCAGCTTCCCCAGCCCTCCAATTGGTCCGAAGATTGACATGGGACTGAGCAGAGAAATTGGGATCTTCCCCAAGAAGAAGAACCATTTCCTGCTCTGGTCATGTGAACCAAGAAACATCCCACCCTCTGTTCTTCTCTTTTTTTGCAGTTTTTGGCCGGGGCTGGGTTTGAACCTGCCACCTCTGGCATATGGAGCCGGTACCCTACTCCTTTGAGCCACAGGCGCCGCCCTTGTTCTTCTTAAGCTTATGCTGGTGACTATTCTATGATTTATGACCAGAGGACTCTCGCACATTGCCTTCTGGCTCGCTTTAGACTCCTGCCCTGTGGCGAGGTCCTCAAGAATACCCTGAAGGAAGGGGAGCCACAGCTCACGGCTGATGAAACTGGAAGAGAGGATTCCTGCTAGTGGTGACATTGACCAAGGCGCCAGGGGCATCAGTTGTGAGATACCGGCCCCCAGCAGGGCTGGTATTCAGACTCAGGGGCACTCTACCTATCAACAGAGCTGAGGAGCGGATTCTCTCCATAAGCCTCCCCAGCTGGGAGCTGCCCCCACCATTCCCAGGCATCTATCCTTCAGCACCTCCAGCAAGTGCTAAAAGCACCAATTACCAGTCAAGAGCACTAGAAACCTGCATTTGCCAACCACAGGAACGTGGTCAAGTAACAAAGCCATTTGAACCTCTCCTTACTTGTCTTTACAATGGGGAAAAAATCTGGTTCATCATATTGCCGTGAGGATTCAATGTGACAGTGTATTTTAAAAACCACTTAGCACCGTACCAGGCACAGTTGGAATTATCATCATCATCATTATGGTCATTAGGATTGGGGAATACTTTGGAAACTGATCTCTGTGAAATAAGTCAAGATCTGATCTTGTAAAATAGAAAAGTGCATCCTCCCTGGGAAATAGCTAGCAGCTCCTAGTGGCAAATTCCAGGCTTGGGTCTATTTTTTGCCTTCATATACTTTCTCATTTATTTTTTGATTTATGAAAACGCATCCATCATTTTCTAAGGAAAGCCTCCAGACACATGAACAAAAATGATAAAAATGCACAACAAAAACAAATAAAACCATTCAGCATGGTTAACAAGTCAGGCATTTGGCCCCGGTGGGGTAGATAAATCCAGAGCCAGGCTCAGCACTGGGACTCAAAGGTCAACAGGCTGGGACTGTGCTGAAGAAATAAAAGAAAAGGGGATTCCAGAGCTTCAGCAAACAGCCTGCCTCAAATCTACCCAGAGCCAGAGAGTGAATCTTCTAACAGCAGCCCCCAAAAAGAGTCTGCAAGAGGCCAGTCCAGAATGCTATGAGATAGCTGCCCTCTCTCTGCTGATGCACTAGAGGATACTTTCAGAGAACTAGCAGACTTCTGGAGCTTTGTGCCAAGCACCCCTTTGACCTACAATTCTCATTTCGGTAAGGGGGACATCCTGAGGAAGGACTCAGTTAGGAGAATTGTGGCTCCCTGGGGAATGTGTCAAAGTCACCCCTCTGTCTTTATCCCCTTACTCCAGGGCCCTTACTGTAAAGTGATCAAAAAATTTGTTTTTGCTTTTAGACCCACCATTTATAGCTCCCAATACAGATATTTAATTTTTGCTGTAGGCTAGGAACCTGTGAGAGGAAAAGTGAAAAGGCTATCCCAGGAGAGCCAAGAAGGAACCCTCATGGCATGAGAAGGGATGAGGCCTCACTAGCAGAGCACAAGTGTCTTCACGTCACCTGGGCGGGCTCCATAGAGTACATGTGGGAGAGACTCTGCAGGACGCTGTTCTGCCCACAGTCTGAGGGGGTCTCGGTCATGGGTCATCCTGGCCATAACTGACCAAATGAAGGGCTTGTTCATGGGCCTAGTATGCAAACTCTGCCCAGTAGGGCTGCCCAATACCGGGTAACAATGGCAGAGCCAATCAGATCTTCTCTTGGGAAATCTTGTCTTGCTGAGCCATGGAGAGCTGTTGTCAATAAGTCATGGTCCATATGGCAGAACAGAAGAAAGTAACTCAGCCACTCCCACCACCCGACATGAGGCTGGACAACAGAGGACCTGCCTCTGTGGGACAGAGCCCTGTTAGTGACAAGTCTTAATAGCACCAGTTGGTACTATTCATGGAATAGAATTGCAGTTGGCAACAATGCTCAGTGAGTATGACTCTGTGCCTGGCACTGTCAGGCCCTTGCACGTGTGGTTTCACAGAGTCTGCACAAGGCCCCTGCAGAGTCAGTGCCATCACTGTCACCATCATGGCAGGAAACTGAGGCTAGGGAGGTGACACAGCTAGGACATGGCAGGACTGGAACTTGAACCCAGGCAGTCTGACTAAGGAATGTGACGCTCTGTTCACCAGATCACACGCACCCCCGTCAAACCCCATATGGCCATGAACAATTCTCGGGTTCTTGGTGAAGTCCAGTTGTGACTGCTGAGAGGTTTACTGCTCTTCTCCCCTTCTCTGCATGTCCTTCCAACAATCCCCCAACACCTGAAGTGATAGAATTATGTCCTAGTTCCCTTGAACTGGGAGCATCTAACTAAGGAAGAGACACAGAGTTTCCAAGAAAGTGGCCAGCAAGAACCACAGAGAATGACAGACCCTCTGCGTGAGGTCTGATGGCTCCTTTCCCCCTCTGATCCTCACCAGAAGAGACACAGCTGGGCCACTCTGGATGGACGGCTAGTGCTGGTGGTGTCTACAGAGTGGCTTTGACATCTTCACTGTCTTCTTCTGGTCGTCATAAAGGGCCTTCCTTGAAGCCAACTAAATCCTTGGTCTAGAGCGGGAGCCGGCAAACTATGGCTCATTGGCCATCTCTGATCCTCCTACTGTTTTGTAAGTAAAGTTGTATTAGGATACAGCCACACTCCTTTGCTTATGAATTGCCTGTGGCTGCTTCCGTGCTACAACAGCAGAGTTGAGTAACTGTGACAGAAGACTGTATGGCCCACAAACCTAAAGGATTTACTATCTGGCCCTTTACAGAAAAATTTGCTAATCCCCTATCTAGAGTGATGAGCCAACAAGGAGAACACCCCATCACACTCAGGGACTCCACTCAGCAGAAAAGACTTGCTCCCTAAGAAACTCATGCCAGTGACCCAAGCCACAGAAGTCATCTTCCAGGAAGGTCCACATCAACCAGGTAAACCAACAGAAGACATGTGGGGGGCCCTGCTCAGGGCCAGTCCCCAAGACCTCCATGGAGCTGCTCTGGGCTGGAGTGGGTGAGATCTGGGCTGGGGGCCAGCAACAAGGCAGGAAGGAGTCAAGAGATTCCTGCCCCCACCTCCATAGCACTCTTACTTTATCTCTTCATGTGTTTTAGGTTCCCTTTAAGATTCTATTTAAATAAAAAGTTCTGTTGCTTTAAAAAACAAAAATCTTAATCAACAGTTACTTCTTCAGCTCCTATTATGTTCCCAGATTAAGGTGAGTGTGAGGGTGAGCAGGGGGCAGAGGAGGGGACTTCTGTGATCCTTGCCCTGCCCCAGAGCCCAGCATGGTGGTCAGATGTTTTGGGGAGGCACGTAAGAGAGAACAACCTGGAAAAACAAGAGGCAGGCAGTAGATTAGAAATGTCTTTGAAGTACAGATCATGAAGGCAGTCAGACTTAAAATTATGCTGAAAAGCTTCAGTCCCTAAGCCCCAGGCTGGAGAACAGTACTGGTCTGTGGACTGTTAGGAACCAGGCCACACAGCAAGAGAGCAGTGGATGAATGGGCAAGAGAACCTTGTCTGTATTTACAGCCGCTCCCCGTCATAGGCATCACTACCTGAGCTCCGCCTCCTGTCACATCAGCAGCACAGTAGATTCTCATAGGAGCACAACCCTGCTGTAGACCGTGCACATAAAGGATCTAGGTTGCACGCTCCTTATAAGGGCAGGTGCCGAGGCCGTGATCCTAGTGTTGGGACCATCGAATTGCAGGAAAATAAATTCAGAGCTCCCACGGACTCTGCATTATGGTGAGTTGTATAATTATTTCATGATATATTATAATGTAATAATAACAGAAATGAAGTGCACAATAAATGTAATGTGCTTGAATCATTCTCAGATTATCCCTTCAGACCCCAGCCCATGGATAAATCATCTTCCATGAAACCAATCCCTGGTGCCTAAAGGTTAGGGACTGCTGCTCTAAAGGAAGGAGGGATTTCCAAGGGCAGAAGGGAGAAGGAAGGACATTCGAGGCTGGGAGAAGGGTGGGAAGACGGGGGATGCACAGTCCTCTCAACCACCATGGGAGGAGCTTCCTAGAAAAGGAAAGAGCAATGTTAGCCTTCATCCAGGAGTTGAGGAAGCCACACAGACCTTCCGCAGAAGGAGAATGCTTCTAACATACTCCAAGGTGACTTGAGGTGGAGATACCATGGTGAGAAGGAAAGGCTTCCAGCTAAGCACAGAGGAAGGACAGGAAAGAACGTCCCAACAGCCTCAAAGCAAGATCTTGAAGAGATTCTGCAATTTCTTCTTCCAGAAAATGAATGGACTTACCTATTGATCCTGGAACCATGAAAATGAGGTGGCCAATAAGACTTGAGCCAAATATATAAACTCTATTCCACAAGTAAAAACCTCCAAAAAGCCAAAAGTTAGTATCTTTCATGTTCATACAAAGGACCAGCTCCCTGCCCTGTTGAAAGTCAAGGACGAGAGGCTTCACTGTAGGACGGCCTGAGCTTGTCCCTGGAGAGGCCCTCCCCACAGTCGAGCCACAGAACTTGGGTTTAGCTATCATATATTTTCTAGGTCCCTTTGAGCACAGCCCTGATGTAATGAGAATGGGAAATAAGATTTTGTTTACATGCACAAGCAAAACCTAAATTAGAACTTAACCCCAACCCAGCCAAAAGGAATTGGCAGGACAAGGAGAATCCGAGTAGTGTGACGTGGAACCCTACTAGTAGTGTACCACATGGAACCTAGCAGGCTTTCCCGTTCTGAGCAAGGATCTAACGGTGTCCAGTTTTACAGATTTAAAAACAGCTAAATGCATGCACGCTTTTATGTTTTCTCCTTTTTGCAGATGATATGAGTCAAGGTAAGAGGGAACATACTAACCATCAAAATCATCCTCATTTTCGTGGCTTGGTAGGCAAAGAGGATGCAAGGCCCGTGTTGCCCCATACTGCATAGTAGGCAACACTTATCCTGGGAAAGAGCTGCTGACAGGGACTGGCCAGTGACCCAGGCCCAGCAAGTCAGACACTCCCCAGGACAGTCTGCTAACATCATCCAAAAAGACCTTATCTTCTTATCTCAGCTGATAGCTTGTGAGTTTGGGGCTGCTTGCCTCATGAAAAGTGAGAGATGGAAAATGAGCAGAACCCTGACAAGCTGGTGCCAGCCCCTGGATCCAGCTATACCTGTATTCCATATTCCTTTGCACTTCCAGTTCTATGAGCTAACAAATTCCCTTTTTTATTTATTACTAGCTTGAATTGGGTATCTGTCACTTTAACCTAAACAGACCTGCTGACAATTCCCAGCCAAGGTGGTCATCTCTGATCAAGCCCCTTTGAAGAACCAGTAGGTGCTACTTCATTTGATCACTGACTACAGAGTACAGAAGACTGCTGGAGAATTTTGGACAACTTGAGCACAGCAAGGACTTGATCTCTCAGTCCTCTCTCAGTGCCTGCCATGACCAGCCTGCTTGATCTCTCCTGCCAGCCTCCAAACCCAATGCCTAGTCCACATCCACTCTCCCTGTCCCCACCACAAATCCTTCACACCAGGGCCTCCCATTCGTCTTCGTTACAAGCCTAAGAAGCAAAAGAAAAGCACCCCCCACACTTCAGAAAATAACTGCCCTGAATACTGTTAGCCACACTAAAGGGAACCATTCCTGGCTCCCACAAATGCCCTCCCAGCACTGTTTAATCCTGAGGGTCCTGTCCTGTTGGGACACTCTAGGTTCTGCTATTTAGAGAAAAAGCAAACAGGTCCCACTGCCAGAACCATCAGGCCCAATCCCAGGCTTCCCCAGCTCTCACTGGTTCCCATGCACAAAGCAGAGACCTACAGCTGCTCTCTGGGACTCAGTTTCCTTATAGGTGAACTGGGAAACATTTGGCATTAATGACCACCAGAGCTGTGTCAAAGAAGAATCATCCCAAACACCACTGCGTCTTGACAAAGATAAACAGCACCCTGGGGAAGAATCCAAGATAGGCCTACGAGTAATAAGAACAATAAAAATAGCAATGAGACAATAGCTGACGGGCAGGGAGCTCTCCCCACATTCCAGAAAGAGACTCAGCATTTCACACGCATCGTCTCATTTAATCCTTACACCAAGCCTGTGTGGTAGGAGTGAATCATCATCTCCGTCCTACAGATGAGGCTCCTGGGACTTGTTGAGGTGGGCAGAATTAACACGAAGTCAAGCTGTCATCTAACCAAAAAAGGTGACCATGCCCTCTCAGGGATGTGGAAGAACCAGCAGCTGATCAGAACATCCCTTTTACCATCTCAACAATGTGGGCAATGACCGCTGCCTTGCTTGCTGCTGGGGTGCCTGAGTGAACCTATAGAAATGATCTGAAGAGACAGAAAGTTCTGTAAAAATATTGGGTGTTATTACTGTCTAGGCCAGTGATTTTCAACTGGTGTGCTGCAGTACACTTGTATGCCATGAAAGAATCTTATGTATGCTGCCAAAAAAAAAATTTTTTTTTTAAACAGAGTCTCCCTATGTCGCCCTCAGGAGAATGCCGTGGCATCACAGCTCACAGCAACCTCAAACTCTTGTGCTTAAGTGATTCTCTTGCCTCAGCCTTCCAAGTAGCTGGGACTACAGGTGTCTGCCACAGTGCCCGGCTATTTTTGTTGTTGGTGGTGGTGGTTATAGTTATCATTGTTTGGCAGGCCCAGGCCAGGCTCGAACCTGCCAGCTCCGGTGTATGTGGCTGGCTCGCTAGCCACTGAGGTACAAGTGCAGAGCCAGGTATGCCGCAAAAAATTTTTAAAGATCAGTAATTAAATTATTTTCAAAAGGGCCAGACGTGGTAGCTCATGCCTGTAATCCTAGCACTCTGGGAGACGGAGGCAGTGAATTACTTTAGCTCAAGAGTTGGAGACCATCCTGAGCAAGAGCAAGACCCTGTTAAAAATAGAAAAACTAGCTGGGCATTGTGACGGGCACCTGTAGTCCCAGCTACTCAGGAGGCTGAGATAAGAGGGTGATTGAGCTCAAGAGATTGAGGTTACTGTGAGCTATGATGATGCCATGGCACTCTACTCAAGGTAACAGAGTAAGACTCTTTCTCAAAAAAAAAAGTATATATATTTTTTTCCGAAAGAAGTTCAAAGCACAAATATTTATTGCAGCCCAATTCATAATTGCTAAGTCGTGGAAGAAGCCCAAGTGCCCATTGACCCACGAATGGATTAATAAATTGTGGTACATGTATACCATGGAATATTATGCAGCCTTAAAGAAAGATGGAGACTTTACCTCTT
>CAUYRH010073985.1:0-11652 GCA_963574655.1 Perodicticus potto
CCTGTAGTCCCAGCTACTTGGGAGGCGGAGGCAGGAGACTTGCTTGAGCCCAGGAATTGGAGGTTGCTGTGAGCTGTGATGCCACAGCACTCTATCCAGGGTGACAGCTTGAGGCTCTGTTTCAAAAAAAAAAAAGTCAGCAGAGAGTAACGGGTCACTTTTGGCAGGGGCTAGCTTTTTTTGTTAGAGACAGAGTCTCACTGTATCACCCTCGGTAGAGTGTCATGGTGTCACAGCTCACAGCAACCTCCAGCTCCTGGACTTAAGCAATTCTCTTGCCTCAGCCTCCCAAGTAGCTGGGACTACAGGCACCCGCCACAACACCCGGCTGTTTTTTTGTTGCAGTTTGGCCAGGGCTGGGTTCAAACCCACCACCCTCAGTATATGGGGCCAGCGCCCTACCCACTGAGCCACAGGTGCCACCTTAGTTTTTTTTTTTTTTTTGAGGCAGTCTCACTCTGGTGCCCAATGGACTTGTAGCTCACAGCAACCTCAAACTCCTGGACTCAAGCATTCCTCTGGCCTCAGCCTCCCAAGTAGCTGAGACTATAGCTGTCCAGCTCAATGCCTGGCTAGGTTTTCTATTTAGTAGAGACAAGTAGACTTTCACTCTTGCTCAGGCTGGTCTTAAACTCTTGAGCTCAAGCAATCCACCTGCCTTGGCCTCCTAGAGTGCTAGGATTACAGGTCTAAGCCACAGTGCCTGGCCAGGAAATACCTTTTTAATTGAAGTATAGCATATACCTCCTGAAGTTCACATACCATAGTGTATGCCTTGATGAATTTTATCAAAGGGAGTACATGTGAGCAGCACCCTGCTGCAGAGGAGAAGGTTGGGGGCAATAGCAGCAGGACTGTGCTGACGAGGGTAAATCCTGGAGAGGGAAGGTGATGCTGAGGGTGAGAGTCATTGCTAGAGAAGTGGCCTGGTGTGCACGGCCACAGAGGCAGGCAGGTGGGAAGGTGCCCCTGGAGGGGTTCAGATTGTGTCTGCTTGCGCCTGTTCACTTAGACAGGAAATGGGAAGTGTGTTTCAGTAACAGGCAAGGATGATAGGTGGTTTTGGTGATTTGATCTGGACAGACATGTGAGATCTTTACCTAGGGGTAGGGTTACAGGAAGCACTCAATGCCCATGTGAGGCCAGGGAGCCCAGCTTGAGGTGTGACCTTGCCGGAGCCTCCCTCAGCAGGAAACAGCCCAGCCCACCAGCTCAGGGCTGTGCTGGCCATCTCACCAGGATCATGTATTTGTCATGCAGGACACACCCTAGAGTCTGATTCCTTTCCTAGCACTGAGGTTTGTGGTTCTTTGGGGTGCTCAATGGCCTGTGAGCCCACCTGGGTCTTGATCCCTCTTGGAGTTCAAGGGAGAAGCAGAATCTCCCCAGTCAAGGCACAGTCGGCCTGCTCTGGGGTCTGCCCACTGGGTTCAGGCAGCTTGTTATAAAAATTTAAATTTTATATTAAATTTAATTTGCATACCCATAGTTCAGTTTTTAGGGTGCCAACTACATGCTCCGGGGCTGGTGGATTCGAACCCAGCCAGGGCCTGCTAAACAAACAAACAAAAAAATAGCCGGGCATTGTGGCGGGTGTCTGTAGTCCCAGCTACTAGGGAGGCTGAGGCAAGAGAATCTCTTAAGCCCAAGAGTTTGAGGTTGCCATGAGCTATGACGCCACGGCACTCTACTGAGGGTCACAAAAGTAAGACTGTCTCAATTAAAAAGAAAAAAAATTATGGCTCGGTGCCTGTGGCTCAACGAGCTAAGGCGCCAGCCATATACACCTGAGCTGGCGGGTTCGAATCCAGCCCGGGCCCGCCAAACAACAATGACAGCTGCAACCAAAAAGTGGCCAGGCGTTGTGGCAGGCACCTGTGGTCCCAGCTACTTGGGAGGCAGAGGCAGGATACTCGCTTGAGCCCAGGATTGGAGGTTGCTGTGAGCTGTGATGCCACAGCACTCTATCCAGGGTGACAGCTTGAGGCTCTGTCTCAAAAAAAAAAAAAAATTTAAATGGACTCTCAATCTAGTACTACAATACCAGCTATGGGTAGAGGGGTGGACTATGGGTGTGAACCTAGCAGAGTTCTCTCTTTTTATTCTTTTTTCCTTTTCCAATAAAAAAGCTTGAGATAAAATTGACTTGTAATACTCGATACGTATTTAAGAATATAATTGGTTAAGTTTTTTTTTGTTTGTTTGTTTGTTTGGTTTTGGAGACAGAGTCTCACTTTGTCACCCTTGGTAGAGTGCCGTGGCGTCACAGCTCACAGCAACCTCTAGCTCTTGGGCTTAGACAATTCTCTTGCCTCAGCCTCTGGAGTAGCTGGGACTACAGGCGCCCGCCACAAGGCCTGGCTATTTGTTGTTGTTATTGTTGCAGTTTGGCTGGGGCCGGGTTCGAACCTGCCACCCTCGGTATATAGAGCTGGTGCCCTACTCAAGGAGCCAAAGGCGCCGCCCTAATTTGTTAAGTTTTAACAGGTTTCACTCTAACTCCATCACTACAATCAGGGTCAGGGTTCTCTTAAGGGTCATAGAGAACATGAAGTGTTTCAGGACCCCTGGCCCTGGGTGGAGTGAGACCATGGCCACAAGACCAAAACCAACATGAGAGTGCAGGGAGTGGAAAGCCCACCCCACAGCAGAGACCAGCCATCATATTCCCACTGGACTTTGTTTTCTGCTAGGACAGTGTCATTCTCAGACCAATGTGACACCAGGATGGTGGCAGCAGACCTGTATCCTGCCTGGGCCACCCCCAACACTCCTTGCAGAGACCCTGCTGCATTTCCTTATTGGCAACAGGGTGACACAGTCACCCCAAACCCAGCCCTGAGCCCAGACCCATATCACAGGGTCCATCACCCAGGCCTCAGTGGAACTCATCAAACTTGAGACCCAAGATAAAAATGGGGTTTCTTCTTCCCTCTGTGTCAACCTCACTGAGGGAAGGCCCCGACAGGATGAGCCCAGAACCTGCTTCCCTCTGAGACTCTTAACTCTCCAGCATGGGTAGGTTTGCTTGCAGAAAGACAGGTGTAGATATCCAGCCCACTGAAGAGGAGCTGGGGTCTGGGCCACAGCCATGGCCACGTGCCTGGCCAGACCAGGCTCTTTGAACACTGTCCACCCCCACAAGCCGTCCTTCACAGGTGTCCCTATCCAATTCTGGGTGGGTGTGCACATCATAGGCCCTAGGAAGCTCCATTGTTAGGGCTTCTCCTTCCCTGTTTTATTTTCTAGTCTTCCTCAGCTCCTCAGGAGGCATCAGAGCAGCCCACCAGCCCGGCCTCTCCCCTCAGCAGCTGCCAGAGCTTCTGTGCACAGGAGGCACCAACCGCTTCCCAGGGCCTGCTCAAGCTCTTTCAGGGAAACACGCCCATGGAGGACCTCGGAGCCAAAGGGGTGAGCCTTGTGCACGAGTGCTGCAGCCTCAGGGCTCCTTGGGGTAACTGGCGGGCAGTGCCCTCCTTGGGCTGCACTTGTAGTAGGAGAGGAACCAGACTGTCCATGGGGAGGGCCTCACTGCCCTGCCTGGCATGTGCTGTCCACCGGGGGCTCCAGGCCTCTGGAGGGAAGAGGCCACCTGCTACTGGGCTGTCTCCTGGCCCTGGGAGGGTGGTGTGGTCCAGCCCTGCCGCAGCTTTGCCAGTAACCACTTTGCACCCTGGGCTTTCTGGTTGGCACCTTTCTAGATTTTTTACATAGTAGGCTTTCTTGTGACTCAGAGGATAAGGGGAAAGAGGGCTTTGTCATGTGGGCTTCCAAGCTCCAAGACACACCTCAGCCCACAATTTTCTGGGTTTGCTTTTCCCTCAGGCCAAGGAGAAGATGAAAGAAGAGTCATGGAACATCCACTTCTTTGAGTATGGGCGGGGCATGTGCATGTACCGCACGGCCAGGACGCGGGAGCTCGTCCTGAAGGGCATCCCCGAGAGCCTCCGGGGGGAGCTCTGGCTCCTCTTCTCTGGTGCGTGGGGTCCAGCCACCTTAGCCTTGGCTCAGCCAGTCAGGGCCCCTAAGGCTCTGCTCATGTGAGTTTGTCTGGCCCTGAGCAACCTCCTGAGGTGGGTGGGATGGAAGCTCCCAGCCTTTTACAGAGCTGGCAGCCAGGGTCTGGGTTATGTGCAGGGCCCAAGCCAGGGAAGTAGCCCAAGGGGCAGAGGCCAGGGCCTAGGTACTCTGCTGGCTAGGTGGTGCCTTCCTGCCCACAGTGGAAGGCAAACAGGCCCCCTGGAAGCCTCCTTTCCTTGGGACAAGGTCTTGACAGCATTCACCCCCTTGGTTACCCAGAGGAGCATCTCATGAGGAGGGCAGGTCAGCTATTCAAACTTCTTGATTAGGACACCTCTCCCCAGGAGGAGTCTTAGGGAGAACCTTGTATCACACCTCCCAGATGACCCCAGAGCTCTTCATACCTCTCTGGGGTATCGATGTCTCCAACCTGTCCTGCTGTTCCCCCGAAGTACCAAGAGGAAGAAAGAGACAGCTGTCCCTTGTGTCTCCCCAGGGGCTTGGAATGAGATGGTGACTCACCCTGGCTACTACACCGAGCTGGTGGAGAAGTCCATGGGGAAGTCTAGCCTGGCCACGGAGGAAATCGAGAGGGACCTCCACCGCTCAATGCCCGAGCACCCCGCCTTCCAGAATGAACTTGGGATTGCTGCACTCCGGCGGGTGCTGACTGCCTATGCTTTCCGAAACCCCACCATTGGCTACTGCCAGGTAAAGGGGATTGCAGGGTCCCAGAGACAACATCTCCCCACCAGAGGCTTGTAGGAGCAGGCCCCCATGGCCCTGGACCTGTGTGATGGTCTCAATCCTGCCCTGTGCTCGCAGGAAGGAGCCTGACTGAAGAAAAAGACGTAATTTAAAAACAATTAGTCTATTATTTAAATTGAACATGAACTTTATGTCCACCCTATATTAAATTATCTTTTGTGTGCTTCTGGTCTGGGTCCTGGGAGCATTTGATTATTTTGTGTGTGTGGTAAAATAAATGTACATACCATAAAATTTATCACCTAACCATTTTTAAGTGTACAGTTCAATTGGCGTTAATATAGTCACAACTGTTGTGTAACCATCATCACTGTTCATCACCAGAGCTCTTACCATGTTACAGAACTGAAACTCAGGCCCCATTAAACATTCCCCAACCCCCAGCCACCATTAGCAGCCACCATTTCACTTTCTGTTTCTATGAATTTGACCACTCTAAGTAACTCTTATGAGTGGAATCATACAGTATTTGTGTCTGGCTTATCTCACGTAGCATAATGTCCTCAAGGTTCATCCGCATTGTAGCATGTGACAGGATTTCCTTCCCTTTTAAAGATGAATAATATTCCATGGTATGAATATATCACATTTTGTTTATAAACTCTTCCATTGATGAACAGTGGGATTGCTTCTACCTCATGGCTATGGTGAGTAATGCTGCTGTGAACATGGGTATACAAATGTCTGTTTGAATCTCTGCTTTCAGTTTTGGGGGTATATATCCAGAAGTGGAATTGCTGGATTATATAAAAGTTCTATTTTTAATTTTTTGAGCGCCTTCCACAGCACAGCAGCTGTACTATTTTATATTCCCACCTGTAATTCACAAACATTTCAATTTCTTGATATCCCCTCTAACAATTGTTATATTATGGTATAGGGGTTGTTTGTTTTGAGACAGGGACTCACTTTATTGCCCCAGTAGAGTACCGTGGCATCACAGCTCACAGCAACTTCAAACTCTTGGGCTTAAGCGATTCTCTTGCCTCAGCCTCCCACAGAGCTGGGACTACAGGTGCCTGCTGAAACACCCAGCTATTTTTTGTGGCACTTGTCATTGTTGTTTAGCTGGCCCGGGCCATGTTTGAACCCATCAGCTTCAGTCAGTATATGTGGCTGGAGCTGTAACCACTGTGCCACGAGCACAGTAACCTTCTTTTGTTTTTTTTGTTTGTTTTTTTTTTTTTTTTTGGTAGAAACAGAGTCTCACTCTATCGCCCTTCACAGCTCACAGCAACCTCCACATCTTAGGCTTGAGCGATTCTCTTGCCTCAGCCTCCCAGGTAGCTGGGACTACAGGCGCCTGCCACAGCGCCCGGGTAATTTTTGATGCAGTTCGGCTGGGGCCAGGTTTGAACCCGCCACCCTCGGTATATGGGGCTGGCGCCCTACTCGCTGAGCCACAGGTGCTGCCCCTTCTTTTGTTTTTTTAAGTAATGGCTGTGAGGAGATATCCATTGTGCTTTTCATTTTCATTTCTGGCAGCTTTTAATTTTTTTTTTTTTTTTTTTGGAGACAGAGTCTCACTTTATTGCCCTCGGTAGAGTACCGTGGCGTCATAGCTCATAGCAACTTTCAACTCCCAGGCTTAGGCGATTCTCTTGTCTTAGCCTCCCGAGCAGCTGGGACGCCAGGCACCCACCACCCTTGGTATATGGGACTGGTGCCCCACTCACTGAGCCACAGGTGCCACTTAGCAGCTTTTAATTTTAAATAGTGGGCATTTTCCTGGCCAGGTCACATAGTTTTCTGTTTGCCTTAAAAACCTTGTTAATAGGGCAGCGCCTGTGGCTTAGTGAGTAGGGTGCCAGCCCCACATACTGAAGGTGGCAGGTTCAAACCCAGCCCCGGCCAAACTGGAACAACAACAAAAAAAGAGCCAGGCCTTGTGGCAGGCACCTGTAGTCCCAGCTACTCGGGAGGCTGAGGCAAGAGAATCACCTAAGCCCAAGAGCTGGAGGTTGCTGTGAGCTGTGATGGCACTCTACCAAGGGCAACAAAGTGAGGCTCTGTCTCAAAAAAAAAAAAATCTTGTTAACAGTAAGGCTGTGTGTTGCCATCCAGGTTCTGCCACAGCCTTTCTGCAGCCAAGCGGGCAGCCATCATCTCCTGCTTCTGCAGGGCTCTGGCCATGCAGCTCACTTGCTCATCCCCTGGACCCTGTGTCATGCCTCTTAACACCAGACACCACTGCACAGAAGTTTGATGTGCTGATGTTGCCTTTTCTGTTCACCCGGTGCCTTCTGACCCAATTTGAAGAAGTTGGCTATCTCTCTCTGTCAAATTGATTTCCTGCAAAGTTTGGCAAATTTCCCAGAGTTGGGCAGGGACAGTTGCTCACTGCCAGATGCCAGGCCCTCCTGAAGGGGCAGACTTGCTTGGAGAACGAGGCTGGTGCAGGACTTTTGTTGGGGAGGGGACAGTTTTGTTTGGGCACCAGCAGTATGAGCCTACCCTAGTTGTCTATGTGCTCGGCAGGCGATGAACATCGTGACCTCGGTGCTCCTGCTGTATGGCAGCGAGGAGGAGGCCTTCTGGCTCCTGGTGGCCCTTTGCGAGCGCATGCTGCCCGACTACTACAACACCAGGGTAGTGGGTGAGTGTCCCACAGCACTCCCTTGCCCAGTTTCCAGTTGCCCAGTGGTTCCTGTAGGGTAGCAGCTCTTCCCAGGCCAGGTTCCATGGTAAGCCCTCCCCACAAGTGAGCTTCTGTGGGCCTCACAGCCATCCTGAGGCTGCACAAAGGCATAGGTCCCACCTTACAGAGTGGAGAGCTGTGACTACACAACCAGGGAGCGAAAAGCTGGCACAGACACCCCAGTCGTCTTCCCTTATGGTTGTGACTCCTGTCCAGACTTCATGTGGGTTCATAGGAGTTAGTGGCAATGAGAATAGAGGCTATTACACATGTGGTGGTTTTTGAAAGTCCTCCTAGAGTCTAAATTCCTATCTTTCTCACTTTTCTTAAACTTGTTTTTTTTTGGTTTTTTTTTTAATAATTTTATTAAATCATCATTGTATACATTGGTGCAATCATGGGGCACAATGTGCTTACTTCATATACAATCAGAAACATTTTGATCTCTTAAACTTGTCTTGTTATAGAAAATTTCAAACATTAAAACTAAAGTATAGTATAGTAGTTAGTTGACCCATGTACCTTTGGGTCAACTTCAACTATGTAAACACACCCAATAAAGATCGTGTTATAGAAAGGCTGGGAAATGGGCTTACAAATGTACTTCATTAAGTGTGTTATTCTAAGATTGCCTCCCCTACTGTTGGGTGCTTGTAGTTACCCTTCTTGGGGTTCTTCAGTGTTGCACCAGTTCACAGGGATCAAGACAGGACACAGAAGCCACCCAGGACACTGCTTGCTTCTGACACTTTCAGAGAGAAATTAGTATTTCCCTAAAAGAAAATTCAGGTAGAGTGGAAGAAACAGTTCTTTCACACAGTGGTTTGAGTTGCAGAGGGAGCAGGGAAGGCTCTCTCCTTCCTTCCTCCCTGCAGCCCTCACAGTGTGGAGCTGTCAGGGTCAGGTGTCAGGGACTGCTAATCCCAGCCTCCCGCATCCTCTCTGCAGGAGCCCTGGTGGACCAGGGCATCTTCGAAGAGCTCACGAGGGACTTCCTGCCCCAGCTCTCGGAGAAGATGCAGGACCTGGGGGTGATCTCCAGCATCTCACTATCCTGGTTCCTGACCCTCTTCCTCAGCGTCATGCCCTTTGAGAGCGCCGTAGTCATTGTTGATTGCTTCTTCTATGAGGGCATCAAGGTGATCCTGCAGGTGGCCCTGGCCGTCCTGGATGCCAACATGGAGCAGCTACTAGACTGCAGTGACGAGGGCGAGGCCATGACCGTGCTGGGCAGGTGTGTGCTGGGCTCCTCCCCTACCCCTCTCCTTCTGCAGGTGTTGCCCAGCCAGCATTCAAGCCCTGTGCCAACCACACACCAGGCCGCAACTAGACTTAGGGATGTCCAAGGTCAGGAGCAAACTTCCTTTCCAGTGGGAGACAAAACAGTGCCTGGATAGTGATGAATGATGACTAGGAGAAATAAGGCAGAGACAGCAGGCAGAGCACCCTGGTTGGGGGACTCAGATGTGGGGTTAGGACACTTCTACAAGGAGACCCAGAACCAAGCTCCAATGACTAGGATTCTTGGTGGTGGTCAGGAGATGGCTGGCACAGCGGGGCCTGGCCTCTAACAGAGGCTGGGTATCCCTCGTTTCCCCAAGGCTCAGCAACATCTGTCTCCCATGCCCTAGGGGGAGCAGATCTCCTTTGAGCTCGCAGTAACAGCTGAATAAGCTGATGCCCAGCGTGTCACGCCTGGGGCCCAAGATCATGCTGGCCCCTCCTGCCCCCATCTCATATCCCACCCCTCACAGATTCTCTCTGGGATCCATCCCCTTCCCTCAGCCTGGCCCACGATACCCCTTCCTTGGATGTGCTTGGTTCATAGCGGTCTCCTCTGTTCCACTCTCTCACCTGTCAGCATCCCACAAGACCCTTTCTGATCAGACCTGACCTTGTCCCCCCTCTAAACGTGGGAACTCCCCTTACCACAGCTGGTCCTCTGGCAAAAGGAGCTGAGTCCTCCAGCCTGGCCTTCAAGCCTATGCCCCCTCCCAGTCTCACTCTGGCCTAAGCTCTGCAGTCCTGGAGTGTATGGCTGGCTTGTATGCTCACCATCTACCGTAGACTGCTCGGGCCTCTGCTCAGGAGTTGGGGTCTGACCAGGGCTGATGGGTATAGGGGACCAGCCACGCTCTCCTATCTGAGTGTCAGGCTGAGCCGAGAGCCCTAGCTAGGCCACATCAACTGGCCAGAAGAGGGCCTTGTCCTCTAAGATGTGTCCCTGGAGGAGCCAGTTTCCTCAGCCATAGCAGATACTGCCACAGCAGGCCCTTTGGTCCCTGATTTTTCTTGGCCATGGCAAGTAGTCCCCACATCTCTAATGATCCACCAGAGAGAGTGAGGATGCTGTTCCCCCAGCTGGGCAAGATCCAGGTTTATGAAGGGTTCCTGCCATGGGACCTCTAGAAGACACCCTAGCGTCCTCAGTGCCCAGGCCTCATGGGGACAGAGCATTGAGCTGTACTTCCTGGCCTGCCAGGGCTCGCCTCTGCCCTCCTCAGCTCTCTGCATGCTCTCAATTGATAGTCTATATGTAAACTTGGTCCCTCTGCATCGCTTAACTGTGGGAAAGATGTTCCTGCCACTTATGTGTGGTCTAGACTTCTGTACTCCAATCTTTGCAGGTACCTGGATAATGTGGTCAATAAGCAGAGTGTTTCTCCTCCTATCCCACACCTCCATGCCTTGCTGACCAGCGGGGATGACCCCCCTGAAGAGGTGGACATCTTTGAGCTTCTGAAAGTGTCTTATGAGGTCAGCACTCAGCAGGGCTAGTTTGGCCAGGCCTCTCCAGCCATCCATGTGGGCTCTGGTGGCTGTGGCTGGGTGGTGGTCCCCTGCTCTGCGGTTAGCTTAATCTCACTGAGTCACATCTGGCCTGTAGAAATTCAGCAGCCTGAGAGCCAATGATATTGAACAGATGCGGTTTAAACAGAGGCTGAAAGTGATCCAGTCCTTGGAAGACACAGCCAAGAGAAGCGTGGTAAGTTGCCAGCAGGGGCCAGTCTGGGGCTGTAGCACCTGGTACTCTCTCCACTTGCACCTCGTCCCTCATGCTACCTTGGTATGTACATCATGTTAGGATGCTATGTGGGACTGGAATCCAGGGGAAAAGTGCAAATCTGAGGATGTGGAGAGATATCCTGGTAATTTTTTTTCTGTCCATGGGTGAGGCAGTAGGAAGCTTCACTGACCCAACTCCTTGGCCACCCTCCACACACCCCATGTCTGTGCTGCAACCCTTTGTCTTCTTTATCTCTGGAAGGGCTAGGTCATCCCTGCCACCCCAGGCTGTAAGACCTGTTCATGCCCTCTGCCCACAAAAGGAGGGTCTTTTTGCTGCGTCTTCCTAGGAAGGCAAGTGACCAGCTTTGCTCTTCTGGCATGTAAATCACTATGAGGGCACCTTATTTACAAATAACAAAATCTGACTGACTCCAGCTAATCAAAGTGAAAAGAGAATTGTCTGGCAAATTCTAGAACCCCTTCCAAAGAGCCAATACTAGGGCCTTTGCAGAGATCCAAGCAGTGGAAGCTCAGTGACTGCCCCTGCTCTATAGCCCTCAGCTGTGTGTTCAGGAAAAAAAGGCTGGCTCAGTGTCCACCCTGGGAGGAGCTGAGGAATGTGAGCTGATGGAGGGTATGTGGGTAGTACCCTCTTTCCTAAAAGGACTGTCCTTGCATGCCAGGCCCACTGGTGACACCAAGAGGGCAGCTCATGCCTCTGCCCTCATATACATGAGGATCCTCTCAAAGACCATCTTATTTCTGCTGTTGAAGAAGCTTGAAAATCCACCAGCATAACCAGTTTCTCTTTCCTTTTAGGTCCGAGCTATACCTGTGGACATCGGTTTCTCAATTGAAGAGCTGGAGGACCTCTACATGGTGTTTAAGGTGACAGCCAAGAGCTGGGGCAGAACTGTACCCCATCCTCGTCCCCTAAGTGCATCCTCAGCATGTCAGCTTCCTGCCAGAAGAGAAATAGATATGAAAGCGTTCTCAGGGGCGGCGCCTATGGCTCATCGAGTAGGACACCGGCCCCATGTACCAAAGGTGGCGGTTCAAACCCAGTCTCGGCCGAACTGCAAAACAGAAAAATAGCCGGGCGTCATGGCAGGCGCCTATAGTTCCAGCTACTTGGGAGGCTGAGGCAAGAGAATCGCCTAAGCCCAGGAGTTGGAGGTTGCTGTGAGCTGTGTGACGCCACGGCACTCTACCGAGGG
>CAUYRH010073987.1:0-32922 GCA_963574655.1 Perodicticus potto
TTTAACATAGCCTACATGGCCTTTTAATCACTATATGAAGACATTTATATTCTGCCTTTAGTAATTTTCACTTGTACCCTTGTAAGATGCACCGTAAGTGTGATCCCACTAATCACCCTCCCTCCACCCATCCTCCCCCTCCCCTCCCCTCCCTTGCCCCTTTCCCCATTTCTTGTGCTATCATTTTTTAAACTAAATAAGAACTCCATTTTTTAAAATCCATGGCTGTACCCACAGTTTAGCTAATACACAAATGCATGACCAAACTCAGTTCCAAAGCCCGAGGTTGAACCATGCATGGAGATGAGCAGAGCCTAGAATAGCTCCAACACTTATCTCAACCCAACATACATCTGCATCTTGCTAAAGTCAAGTTGTCATGAAAGCAAAGGGGTGAAGAGGTGAGAGGACTGCGCCACAAATGGGAAAGGTAGAGAATCAAGCCAGGTCTTCCATCAGCCAACTTGTTCCATTCTGTAAACACCTTGGAAACAGACGTTTCTCATACGAAGACCCTGGGTGCTCAAAGATGTGAAAAGAAGTGTCATAGGTCACACAGCACCATAGGTGGTGGGCATATTTTTCTTTTGTCCTTCCATTTCACTTGGGACAGTAAGAGTGGGGAATAGTAGATGTGCTTCCTGTTTTGGTGCAAAGGCAAAGAGTTTGCACTAAGTGTATATATTAGACTTTCTTCCCTCTTAACACTCTTTAGAATATCCTCTCCTCAGACTCCTGAAGCCCCCTTCTCTCTCAGAAGGACTAGAATATTATGCATCAATGTTCTAACACTATTATGTATAAATTTGTGCTCCCTATTTGAGAATGAATGAAATAAGATGCATTTACTGTAGAAACTGATTTCCTGTGCTAGGCATGTAACTTACTGAGTCAAGTCAAATTTTGACCGAGACATATGTCTTTTAAAATCAGTTTCCCTCTTCATATGGTTAAATTATTTATCAAATATCCAAAGGTGACTAGCTCAGGTGCCTAAAAAGATTCGCTAATTTTAAGTTGTGAGATTTATCTGGTTGGATTTTATTTTGAATACCTTGTTACTTCTGATGGCATTTCCTTAATATCAATGCTGAACTAAAACCAAAAATAGCAAGGGGGTAAGAGCTCAGAATAGCAGGAACTGAGCAGATCAGTGCAATCAGCAAATTAGGGCTATGTACAAATCACACGATTGGCATCACGGGAGCAGCAAGGGCCACACCATGTGGAGAAGAGAACACTCGACTTTGATAACTTTGATTAGTATTAACATTGATCGCATAATTCAGTTACTTCCAGGATGTTTTATGATGCTAATAAATAAAAGATGACACTCTTTAAGAATGGTGGCTTCTATAACATCGTAGCCAGAGAGCCAGAGAGAGGTGAATGTGAGGTGGGGATGTTATTAATTTCACCTACATTTTCTTTATTGACCTGTAACTGGGAAATGTAGATAGAGCTGCTTCTAAAAGAACAAAAAAAAGAAAAAAAGGGCAGCACTGTGGCTGGAGTTTTAGGGAGGAGAACTTCCCCATAAGGAAGATCCTTAGTCACAAGGATTCATTACAGGTTAAAGGTTAAATCCTCTGCTCACTTAAACTCTTGTCTCTTTCTACCACACTTCATTGTTCTCATCCTTTACCTCTTTCTCTCAAACTCACCGACATTAAGGTGGCTATAGTTTCTGAAGATTACAAACAAGCAGAGAACCCAGGATTAAGAGTCAGTTGCTATCACAGCAGGCTCATCTGGCAGCATCAAGTGAGTTAACGGACTTTCTAGAATCTGCCCCAAGTAATTCCAGGAGCCTTGGATGACCCAGTGTTGAGAAGCTCATTTCTCCTACTTCCATCTTTTGACAAACTTTAAATTTAACTTTTCTTAGGAAGTTGGATTTTTTTCTTTTCTGGAAACTTCTAAGTTTTGATTCTTGGTCTGCACATGGAATCACATGATCATGGTATTAATATGTACATTGCTTTCTATGTTCTAAATACTTTAAGCACATCACCTTATATGAACTTAGAGAATGTATAACAATGCATTAATAAGCTCATTTTAAGATGAGTAAGCACTTTTAAACCACTCAAATGGTTGATGCATGTATATATACACACACAATACACTATAAATATATATTATATATTCATATATAAAATACATATGTAAATCCATATTAGATATTCATATATAAAATATATTCATATATATATTTATATATATATATATATAGAGAGAGAAAGGAGACAGATTAATGTTTAGTATATGGGATGAGATAGAATGTATTTTGGAACTTAAGCATTAAGGGTATATACTTGAATTTGTCCAGACTCCTAATCTGGTTTTGCTGTTTGGTAGTGATACTACAGTGAGCAAAATGATTTAGCCCATCTGTGCCTCTGTTTCCTTATATTAAAGAACATATATGACAACATATTTATCTCACAGGATTTCTTCTTTTGAGCTTAAATGAGACCCTGGGAATGTCACCTAGCACATTGTCTGTACTCAGTAAATATTAACCACTCTTATTTGTATAAATGCAATTAAATAATAGATGCACACTTCCTAGGACAGTACTAGGCCCTTAGAAATGATTGAATATATATGAATTATTATTATCTCATTTACTATTATTACTTGTGGTTTTCACATATACTCTGTAAAATCCAAGGTGGTGAGAAATAGGAATGTGGAATCTCCGGGTCCAATGGGTGGACGGCTTCAGTTTGTGGGGCTGGACTTTGTGTTATTTTTCCAATGAAGCCCAATGCCTCTTATTGGCTGAGTTTACAGAGACATTTTTAGGTTCAGATTAGTTACCTGTACTCCTCTTTTCTTCATGAAAGTGTCAGGAATTCAGCTTCTTTCCTTCAAATGTTTAAAACTACAGCTTCCCTTAAGTTTTTAACATAACCTATCCCTCTGATTATTACACCAGTATTGCAATGCAGCCCATTATATGGCCCAGAAAACTGAGGATGGGAGGGGCTGACTAAGCAGCTAAGGACCCCATGGGAATTCAAGTGGATTAATTTTTTTTTTCTTTTTGGTCGAGACAGAGTCTCACTTTATCGCCCTCGGTGGAATGCCGTGGCGTCACAGAGCTCACAGCAACCTCCAACTCCTGGGCTTAGGTGATTCTCTTGCCTCAGCCTCCTAAGTAGGTGGGACTACTGGCGCCCACCACAACACCCAGCTATTTTTCTGTTTTGCAGTTTGGCTGAGGCCGGGTTTGAACCCACTACCTTCTGTATATGGGGCTGGCGCTCTACTCGATCAGGCACAGGTGCCACCCAAGTGGATTAATTTTAAAACCCAAATTCTTACCTGGATCCTTCATAATTCCATCCAATATCAGTAAAACAATTTTTTTTTTCAGTTTTTGGCTGGGTCTGGGTTTGAACCCACCACCTCTGGCATATGGGGCCAGTACCCTTACTCCTTTGAGCCACAGGCACCACCCAGTAAAACAATTCTTAAGTGCCGACCTTAGCTAGAATTCCAGAGGCTGGTTCTGTGAATGCATCCTTGCTCCTACAGAACCAGAAACCAGATCCAGGGGCAATCTGCCTGGAGTGCCAAGATCCCCGAGAGACACAACAAAATAAAGATATAATACAGAGTAAAATAGAGTCTGAATTAAAGATAACAAATATCAGAATGCACTTTTATCTTCACCAGCTAAATAACCACTTTCGTACCGATTGTTAAAACCAGATTTCAGGTGTAGGAGGAGAGTTACTGGGAGGTAGAATTTGGAGCGCTATCCTTAGTGGAAAGTGGTATAAACTTGTTGAGAAATTTCTCACCGCTCTCTCTATCACATTCTCTGTGCCAAGTATTCATGAGAGGAAATAATCAACCTTTAGACCCTCCAAATAACAATTTTCAGGACAAATTAAATGAAGTTGAAAGGCTTTTCAGTGGCTCCCAAATTTACATAAATTACAAACACGTATTAGAATGATATTGAAAGTTAATTGGCTGATCTGTCAAAAAATATAACTTGATTAAATATTTCTTCACACCTGACAGGTATTGTATCTTCACCCACAGTATTTGTGATCTGGTATGTATGTGTGTATACGCACACACATGTGCAAGTTAAAATGGATTACATCTTTCAGAGACATGTCACATTCCTCCAAGAACAGCATTTCAATATCAACTCACTTGATTTTCTCAGAGGTTTGAAATGACTCCCTTACATTTGATAATGGACTTGCTACATAGAAGTTCTTTTGTATCCTTAGCATCTCAGGTGATACCATTAATGGAGCATAAAACTTCACAAAGTACTAGGAGATCAAACCAAGTAGCAATTACCAAAAACATTTTTCTGATATCCCCTCTGATTTTCCTTTGGGGAGTGCTAACTCAGTAAGTGTTCTCTATACATAAACAAAGTACAGGCTATTGCTCTGCAAAGAAATTATGTTTTTTTTCTAACGTGTTTTCCTTTGTTTGATAAAATAGTCTTTGGGGGAAATGCTAATGGATGAAAAGGTAAAGATCCAAAGAAAAGAAACCTGATCCATTGGAAAGTGACTAGGGGGGCTGCAGAGAGAAGGAAAAAATATTCTGGTGCTCACTCAGAAAGTGCTGACACCCCCCTGTAGGCCATTGTACAGTCCGCCTTACACTACATACCAGTGTAATTAAAAAGTGTTGATGTTGGGTACCAGGAAGAATCTGCCTTCTTCAACCCTTTCTGAAGAAGCAATGAATTTGACTTCAGTGGAAGCCACTGTAGCATTGCAATTTTATCAATAGCTCAGGATACAATCAAACCTCATTAACTCGGACCTCACTAATTCTGAATTTACAGGAATTCAAATATGGCTTAAGAATTGATTCTTGCTGAGCTGAAAAGCTCCAGATAATTTCTTCTTTTGTGAATTTCAGACTCTTATTCACAACACCAATAGAGTCCAACTTGGTAGTATTTGTATCAACAACGGGCCTCCTATTCAAAGTTCTACAGTAGTGTTTGAATCCCAATTTCCTACAGAAACCTATTACTATGAGAAGTAGAAACGGTAGGTAGGCCTAGTTATTTCAAGCACAAAAACTGGTACAAAGGAATAAAACTCTATGTACCTCTAGGTAAGTCTAGGGTTTGATTTTAGATGCTGAGATTGTGTATAATTTTATATTCTGCATTTCTTTATTTTCAAATTTTTTCTTTTTTTAGAAAAAGCAGTTGGTGTTTTATAAAGTGTAAAATCATCAAAATTTTTTCAGAGTTGGAAGATAGTGGATGTGCTCAAATATTACAAATTTAGTGACATGAACATTTCCTGCCAAGTATCAATAAAAACCTAACTATTTCATCTTAGTTTTATAATAAAACAAATTTCAAGGGATAGAATAGATTTTTTATTAGTCCTATTTATGAATGCACTATAAACTAGTTTACTAATGTTTTCTTTCCTTTATAAAAGGGAGCCAACATGGTATGATCTGATTATCGATGGAGTCGATAATCTCTGGGAGTCAAAAGAGTACTCTAAAAGCAGTATTAACTTTTCCCAGGAAAGTTACTAGCTAAGTTTTCCTCTTTAAAGGTACCAAATTACTACCCAATAGCTACTGTTATCTTTAATCCCTTATCCCACTCCTAATTAGAAAGCTCAATATTCTCATTTATTCTCTTCTCTGAGTCATTCATAATGGCAGGTTGAAAACTTCTTCCCTCAGCCCCACCCTGTAACAGCTACACAGCTTTTCTATGTAGATTTATGAGGGAAGTTCAATGGAGCTGAAGGATAGAACATTTCACTTGCTGTAAATGTAGGTGAATGTTCAGAATAATTTCAGCAGGAACAATGATGTGAGTCTATCTAGCACAAGGCACATTAAAATGGAAAAGTCTGGAAGAAAAAGATAACTCTCTCTCCTCTTCCCCTTCTCCCTTTCCCTTCCTCCCTTCCTCTTCCCCCTTCCCCTTTCTCCTCTGTTCTCTCCCCTTCCCTTCTCTTCTTTAACATCTATGAACAGAGTGAGCTTATTCTGCATTACTTTAATCTGCACTGGTGCTCCTTGCCTTGTGATCTGTTGACAGGAGCTGGTCCACACTCTGTTACGGGCCCACAAATGGAAATTGTCTAGAAACTTTTATGACAATTTGCCATTGCTGTAGCATCCAAGTCCATAGTCAATGGACTTGGCTCATTGCACTGGCTCTTATTTGGTTGTAATGTTCTCTATTTGTGTGGTGGGTTGTGTGTAGGATTAACTGCATATTAATGTCAGTGCAAGGAGCTGGAAAAAATATTGGTCTTCACCGATTTTTCAGTCTGAGAAACACTGGCCCACATATAGGGAATGTGATGCACATTACAAGTACAATTTCAAGTAGTTTCCGAGAAGCCTGCCTGTAGTAATAATGAAAGTAGGTGTTTAGGTACAAACTAGAACATAAGTACCATGAGGACAGGGGCCTTGTCTGATTTATTCACCAATGTGCTCTAGCTACTAGCACAGAGTTGGCATGTGTTAGAAGCTCAATAAATCCTTGTTGACTAAATGCATGAATTAATGACAGCACAGTCTGTGATTACAAAGTATTGGCTCCTCAGATTAGAATACAAACCTGAAAATAACTAAAAACCAAGGAGCATAAAACACAAAGCAGAACAAAAGCCAAAACAAAGAAGCAAAACCTTTAGAATCAATTGTGAATGTGATTCTTGACTTCCGGGGACCGGACTGTGTACAAAATTCCCAATTTTGTTGTACCAGCAGAATTGGAGGAGTGTTTTATCTTTTTTTCTTTTTAAGTCTTCCTTTACTTCCTTAGCATCTTCTTATGGACCTCACTCAATTAATGTACATATTGCCACAGAAGCTCCCAGTACACTTGATAGGGGTTCAAGCATTCAGTTGTTTGAGTTAGTGCTTGATACATATTATAAGTTGTGCTTGGTGCCCTATATTCAAAGCTGCATGATAGCTAAACAAGGAAAGTTTTGTTATCTTGCTTAATAGTTGAGAAAATAGAGACATAAGAAGGGTAAATAAGGCCACAAACAGTGGCTCATGTCTGTAATCTTTGCTCTCGGGAGGCTGAGGCAGGTGGATCCCCTAGCTCAGGAGTTAGAGACCAGCCTGAGAAAGAGAGAGACCCCCCATGTCTACTAAAAGTAGAAAAAATTAGCCAGATGTTGTGGTGGGTGCCTGTAGTCTAGGAACTCTTGAGGCTGAGGCAAGAGGATTGCTTGAGCCCAAGAGTTTGAGATTGCTGTAAGCTATGACACCATAGAACTCTACCCAGGGTGACAGAGTATGACTCTGTCTCAAAAAAAAAAGGGGTAGTGGTGGTAAGTAATTTTCCCAAGAGCATTTAGTTGGTGGTTGATTGGATTACTTTTTAAATATGTTGTGTTTAACACTGAAGCCTGTATTTCTGACAATGCTATTATGTCCAATTCATTGGATTCCAATTACATCTTTCAACCAAGAAATGAGACATGAAACTCCTTTCTCCCAATGGAACATGGGCAGACACAGAGAAGCAGCTAGAGAAGGAGCTGAGAACTCTAGGACTATTCTGGTATCAGCCATGAACAGGGTAAAGTGATTCGTTAGAATTTCAGCCAACCTGGAGGAGGGCAACATGGCACCCAAAGCAAAGGATCAGCCAATGGTCCTTGGATTACAAACTGTGGCAGTAGTAACAGCAGCAACCCCCACTACTCCGTATGAACATAACAGCCAAAAGGAATTTCCAGAATTTCACAATAGTGGAATTAGAAATAAATATTAGAGACATATTACATATAATGTGTAATAATTTGGTATATTATTTCACTCCTACTCACATTATATCACTTCCAGTCTATGCCAACCATCAATCCTTTTGTCTCATGGAGTCCCAACTTAAAACACCTTTTAAAATATTATATCAACAGCCACCAATCCAATGAACCTTAATTACAAAAAAAAGCCTATTTAAATTTCAGTTAATTAAAATTAAATTCAAAAAGTTTAGCTCTTTAGTCATACTAACCACATTTCAAGGAGTTATAGCTAAAGGCTGCCACGTTTTGGGTAGGTTTCACATAGTAGACAGATGAAAGGGACTATTTTTCTCATTGTAGGAAGTTCTATTGGACAACACGGGTTTAGGTGCTTTTGGCTAAAGTGTGTAAAGCCAGTTTGCAGTGTCCTTTCTATAACGTGGTCTTTCTCAGTCTTGCTATATTCTGATACGCCAAAGATATGTCTTTATAAGCTTGATGTCTTAGCATTAATATTAATAGTGCCCCTCTTTGGATCTCAAAAAATGTTCTAATTTGGCCCATAAATCAATCACCTTAATTGCTTCATTGTACACTATTAGGATTTCACTTCCTTCCTTTTGATTCCTGGAATGCATGGCATGCTAGTTTATCTGTCTGTGCTTCTGTTTCCTGATACATAAAATGATACAGTGGTATCACCTTTTAGTCCGTATCTTGTACTGCTCCCCTTCCTTCCTTTCTGCATTGATTCATGTATATAAGAAATTCCTAAAGGCAGAACTTGTACACTCTAGTGCTTAGCAAAGTGGAAGTTATATAACGTGATACTTAAAATGGGATGCTGGTTAGATCTCTGAAAGTGCAGGAATCCCAAGCAAAGTTCCAAGGGACATATTCCACTTTTCCTGTCCTGGTGTAACTAGGGGTTCACATACAACTTATCATCAACCACTTGGGTTGATGTACAGGAACTCTACCAAGGGCCTGACTTGGTAGAGTGAAGTGATGATGGATTGTCCAGCCTGTCCCTGATGCCCAAAATAGCTTGGTTTTCCTATCTAACCCTCCAACCCCCTGGTAATCCTATGAGTCCCCAAATCTCTCTGATAAATTGTATTTTGGCTTAAAGTAGACATATTATCTGTTACATGCACTCAAGAACCTAAAGAGTATAAAAAGCTTGAAGGGAACTTTAAACTTGCAAACCCTCAGTGATGCTAGCTGTTATGAAGAAACACAACACATTTTTATTGCCATTCGCTCAATGTTGAGGCTCACAGAGGCATCAGGCTAACTCTCCTCCAGATGTACAACATCTCTGCATCATATGTTCTTCCACAAATTAAGATGGTAAGGTTAAGATTAGAGAGTTTCCTTCTTCAGAAGATTCTTCTTCAGATATTATCACAGTTGCCCAGATGTTTATTAAGCATACATTCCCTTTATAATCTGCCGCCAATTGCAAGGCTGCCTCCGTCTTTGCTGATGCTCAGCTGTATTATTATGTGGGTCACGGTCAACTCTCCACATTTTCACTATCTAATTATTGTTTATGGTTTTACTTTGGATCCTGTACTTCAATTACCTACTCTGTATTGAACAAACACACTAAATTTCCCTCTATTTATTATATCTTCCATAAATTGTATTGCCCCATCTAGGATAATGGGTATAGTGTGCATATTTGTAACATTTCAAATAGCCTAATTTCTCGATAGCTTAAGTGTAGGGTGTGTGACTGTGGGCTTCAATATTGCATATTGGAAAACTGATAGACTTCTCAAGTTCTCCTAGCTGCGTGTTTTTATATTAAAGTTAATTCTCCCCCTTGGTAGAGACTGCCGCACAGCCATAGCTATATCATTGAAAAGTCTATGAAATAAAGGTATGTTATCCTCTCAATTAAAAATTTCTAAAAATTTCCATTAAAACAAACAACCAGAGAAGCTATATTTGCAGAGAAGTTCCTTTAGCATCTGGAAGTGGGGAGTGTCATTTCTTCATTTCAGGGGACAGAGAAACATGGTTATCAAGCTCCCTGTTTTTGAGATTTCTAAAGACAGATCTGTAACTGACAGGAAGTCCCTGGGCTGCCTATTATAAACTGTAATCAGTTGGAACTGATTACTCAACTCTGGTCATTTTCATCTACAAACAAATTCACAAGTTTTCCAGACAAATATGGATGGGCTGGCAAATTTAAATTTCAAATGAAAAAATATCTTCCTGTAATGAGTTCACATACCTTTTATTTAGACTTCCAAATGCCAGCATAATGTGATTAGTTTTGATGTTGTTTCTTTCCACCACTTATGAGAAATCACATCATCAATCATATTATCAAAATTAGATATGGAGAAGACCTCGCATGCCACCAGGACCCTCCCCAGTGCCAGCACAGACTTGTTTAAACCACTTTGCTGTACTGTTTTAATATTTCCTTCAATCTAATATTAAACATCCCCTGATCTCAGGCATCTACCATTTCCATCGTAATGGCATAAATATAAAAAATGAGAGGTGGTTTTCTTATTGTGTTTATCCTCTCTGGTTTTCCGACAAAGCTCATCCTGAATACCCAAGAAACAAAGAGAAATCTAATATATTATGATCAATAACTTTAATTGCTATCAACATTGAGCTCTAGTATAGAATTTACATATACTATGCAAATGATACACATTATACTGGTTATACTGGTAAACATTTTTTATCAAAAATTTATTAGATGTCCTTCAATTTGTAATAAATATGTATAGTACATATGCATCATACATTTGTGTTTACTTGTGCTTTTAAAAACAGCTTTTTGAAACTTTACTGAGTAGTTTTAACTTGGCGAGGTGTAATATAATTGTGACATGGTTTTATCTCCAATCTCTGTCTTCAAACCTGCTCATCGAAATTTCTTCTTGCATTTTTGGTAAACATTTGTGTAGGTTTTGATTGTTAAGATTTCGGTCTGGATTACAACTTTGAAGTCAGGTTTAGGAGTTTGGGATACCGGACCCAGACTGTATTGATTTGTATCCTAGAACAGCCACCTGTTGGTTTGGTTTCTCTGTTTAGAAACAGAGTGGGTCACTGAAACTCAGATGGGCTGAATTTCTCAAGCAATCAAATGGAAACAAAAAACAAGCCACATCATGTGGCTCTTCTGACTTGCTGGGTGGAGAGTACATGGATATTTTTTGGCATTGAGTGAGAGAAATATGAACATTAGATGCTATGATAATTAATATTATTTACATTGTAATCATTTCAACACTTCTACAATTATAAGAGGTGTTCAACATGGCTTGTATTCATCTTTTGTTATTGGTCTATATTGAATATTACAACTTTCATACAGTTTTATCCTTTTTTTAAATGTGTATACTTTCAGGGGCACACTCTTTAGGTATCGTCAAAATAAGATTAAGTTCTATAAAAGTTCTATACTATGTATAGGTAAATTTTCTGTCTCTTTCCCTGCTGTGTAAATGCCATGACAGCATACACTTTGTATGTTTATCCAACCCCATATCCCCTAACCTAGAACAACATCTGGTTTATAGAAGATGCTTCGTAATAAATACAGAAGGAATGTATTAGGCTTATTGTAGAAAATGGCAAAGTCAAAAATCTTGGGGCTAGGAGACTCATTCCATTTTATAGAATAAGTGACTGAAGCTTCAACAGATTAAAAAAAAACTACTCAAAGGCTCACAATTACTGCAGCATTCCTATTATTTCCTGTGTACTCTTGTTTGTTTGTTTGTTTGCTTTAGACACAAGTGAATAGCTAAGATTATAAAAATATTCTCTTTCAGGAACACTCAGTAGCTCCCAGTTACGTGCAGAGATAACATTTGAGGATGGTGTACAGAGTCCTTTATACTGTGGGCTTGCCTACCTCCTAAAATAGTCACCATGTCCTTTTCATGCCACATTCAGAACCTTCTGTGTTTCTCATTTTTCATCTTTGTTGCAAAGTCGCTAGTAGTTCACTTAATTCATGTTTTTCCTTCCATAAGGTAAAGTTATCACTGTTATATGACTTCCCAGAAAAAAATCTACCTTCCCCAGGCCCTTCGCATCCACGTGTGGCCGTGACACCAGTTCCCAGTGGAATGTAGGCAGAAAGGGTCGGTGTAGCTTGTGGGTGAGGCTGGTAGGAAGCAGTTGAGCCTTCTCCAGATTCTCGCCCCTCCACCCACTGGATGCAGAGTGCTCCACGTCGGGGGATTCTGGAATCACAAGTTAAAAGCACCCTTTATCTCAGAATCCTCAAGTTAAAAACAATTGACTCCTGATCAGGAATAGCCACTGTGGTCTCTGATGTGAGTGAGAAACGGTTTTTCATTTTGTTAAGACAAGGTAGGCTGCGTTGACTATAGTAGCTGGTACTACATAGCTAGTATATTTTTCAATACATTCTATCTAGCTAGCGTGTTCCTGCCACTGCAGGTATCATCATTCAAAGATGAGCTTCAACCTTCACTTCCTCGGGTGGTGCCTGTGGCTCAAAGAGTAGGGTGCTTACCCCATATACTGGAGGTGGAGGGTTCAAACCCAGCCCTGGCCAAAAACTGTAAAAACAAAACAAAACAAAAAAAACCTTCACCTCCTCTCTTGAATCCTTCAGTCACATATAATATCTTCTTCCATTACAATTCTCTAGCTGTTTGCCTTATGTTATAATTAATTCTGTCCATCGAGGTATTCACTACTAAATTATGAGCCTCTATGGGCAAGAACTCTATCTTAATCACTTCATACCCTCCGGACTATCAAGCTCAGTTTCTCATAAACAGTAGGTGCTCAATAAATGTCTGTTACATTAAACCAAAGGAAATCAGATTCATATATCTGAATGATTAATATGTTTCTTTCATTCGAGATCTTAGGGCTGGTATGAAAAAAGAATCTATTACTTCAGTCTGGCTCTTTAACTTGGCAGATTAAAATGTAATAAAAATGTGTCCTGTATAAAATGAAAATGCATTGTTTTACATAAGATATAGCAGTTTTGAAAAATACATTGATTTAACGTACTTAGGCCAGTAAAAAATCTGTTGGTTTAAGCTAACTGCCATTAGTTTCAATTAAAATGTATCGATTTGGGTAAATGTTGGGTATAATAAATGTTGCCTGACTAGGGGTGGGGGGGAACTATTTGCTTAAGCTTGCCTTGGAGCACAATGAGAAAGAGAGGTGAGGGGGTTTGGGGGAGGAGGGAGGATGATAGACAAGCAGTCAGGCAGAATTCTCCATCATTCTCTGAGCCCTACTACACTTGAAGAGGACAGGAGGAGGGTGGCCAATTAGTAGGTGACTGTCCTTTGACTGTATATTAGCTATCATCTACAAGAGAGCAAAATAGCATTGAAGGAAAAGTTTGCCTAAAATGTTTCCGTACAAGGCTCACATTCGGTCAGTTCCATTAATTCATCATCTGCCTTGAAACAGGTCAATTTCATTCCTTTATTTAAAAAGTGAAACAATTCAATTATCTGAATTCCTAATGGCAAAACAACCAGTTCTGATTAGGGGAATACATCTTTCACCCTATGACAAACAGTTTTAATACTTTTACTTTGTTGAACAACACGTGTGTATGACGAGGCCTTTTTTTGTGGACATAGTGAAATATTAACAGGTTTTATGGTTCAACCAAATACATACTGGGTAAGGCTCACTAGCTAGACTATACTTTGGTCTCACTGATTTTTTTTTTTTTTTTTTTTTTTTTTAGTGTCAGATTAATAGGAAGGTACAAATGATTAGGTTACAATTCTTGTGTTCGTTAGGTAACTCACTGGTATTTTTGATAACAATTATTTGTTTCTCATCTCTGACATCATGGAAAGCACAGACACACATGTGTTCTAATACATGCACATATATATATACAAACATAAACACTATCAACTATTTATCTACCTATCTATCATATATCTATCATCTGTCTATTATCTATATGTCTTTCTATCTTCTATCTGTTTCTCTTTCTATCTCCATAATAATCTCAGAAAGATAAAGGCCTGGAACATAACAAGCCACGTAATAGTAAATATTTGGGAAAGAAGAATAGAAATACAGGCAGGAAGATATTAAATAACAGTAAACAATATTAGAACAGAAACAACAGAAACTAATAAAGGATTTTAATTATTTATTGTAACTGTTTAAATGTTTTTCATTGGAAAAGTGAATCTTGTTTTTTTCCCCCATGTGCTTTTAATGACTGGAAGGAACCAGATGTCTTGGCAATGAATACTGTGTAAAATATACATAAATTAAGCAAGTGCATAATGAGGAAGCTTCATTGTTAAGGACACAGAGAAGGAGCTGCCAGGGAAAACTCGGGAAGGGCTGTGGAGAGTGCAGGACAGCTGAGTGCTGTTGTGGTAGGCAGCAAGAAGGAGGGAATCGAAAAAATCTATGGAGTACATGGGGAAGAAAAAGCAAGAAAACAGCCCAACTTATAAAATATAGCTTCAAATAAAAGAGGAGATTATTTCAAGAGATAAATAGAAAAAGTTAAAGGCAAAATGTATAAGTAAATTTCATTTCTTACCTCTTCTCATGTTTGTGAAATGAAATAAAGCTATTATTTTAGCATGGTTTGGTTTTCACTTTGCTTTAATTGTAGAGGCTATTGTCCTTGTAAATAATTAAAATCCATGAGAGAGTATTATTTCAACCGATTGTAAATGTCAAAATGGTTTAGCAAGCCCAAATATTAGAGAGTAACACATCTCTCTTCTGAAACCTGATAAAACTTTAGTTGTACCATTTTAAGTTCTCACCACACGGACCTCATTAGAAATAATTATAGAGCAGAAACCAGAAGGCCTGACTTTTTATTTTGGGATCTCCCAATAATTTCTGCATGACATAATAAAAGCCCTTTAAGCTCTCTGACATTTTTGATACATAAAATAGAGATATATGTAATGAAAATAATTCTTTTGTCGCCTGATTATTGCAAAGATCAAATAAAAGGGTGTTCAGTGTTTACAATACAAAAAAAAAAATCACGGAATGCCTGCAGGAAACAGGTGATATGCAGACAGTCTTACATGCTTTATTGCATTTAATCCCAGTGGTCGTCATATGATACAGACATTATCTTCACTTTTAAAGAAATAAGACTCACCTGTCAGAAGTTAAGCAATTAATCCAAATGTAAGAAAGGCACTTAGCAAATATTTTATGAATCAGTTGATGAAGTACTCCCTAGAGCTCTCTTTTGGCATTCATTATATTTAATTATTAACATAAAGTAGAACCTCGCCAATGTGAAATAGTGTGCGTATGTGGGGGGAAGCTTTGCCAATAGGAAAAGTCCAAATTATGAAATATTTGGGGAACAGAAATTCACCCTAAGTCCCTTCCAACTTTTGAGTTCAGCTTATTTGACTAACTTCATGGTGTACAGTTATACGGAGTATATCAATTTGAGTTTTTATTATTGTTTTAGTTACATAAGAGTTTACAGAGATTCATTCCTTTAGCCAGTCTTCAAATATTTAAGGGTCACTATGTTAGGGGGTGGAGGTTCAGTGATGAAAAAAGCCTGCCTGCAGTGGGTTTCTAGGACAGTAGAAGAGATGGTTATCAGTTGAATCATTGCCAAAAATCTCATGAACTTGGCCCTGTGGTAGTATGATGCTGCTGAGACAGGTAATAAAAGGAGGTTTTCCTCTGTAAGAGACAGAAGGAAAAACTTGAACTGTGGTATGAGAAATGACCAGGGAAAGGGAGTGTCTCGAAGGCAGAAGGAATAGGATGAAAAACAATCTGTAGCAAAAGAGGGGGGGCTGGAGTGGTGAGAATCAGGAAAGCTCTGCGGCAGGGTTGGGTGGTCAATGTGGATTACGTGTGTCTTCCTCACATGAGATCGGAACAAATCAAGACAGGTAGCGGCTGCATGTAGATGAAGATCATAATATGAGCTTTGGGCCAGGTGTGGTTGCTCGTGCTGGTAATCCTAGAACTCTGGGAGGCGGAGGCAGGTGGATTGCCTGAGCTCACAGGTTCGAGACCATCTCTAAAATAGGCTAGATGTTGTTGCGGGTGCTTTTAGTCCCAGCTACTGGGGAGGCTGAGGCAAGAGAATGACTTGAGAGCCAAGAGTTTGAGGTTGCTATGTGCTGTGATGCCATGACACTCTATGGAGGGTGACAAAGTGAGACTCTGTCTCAAAAAAAAAAAATGTATGAGCTTTGTTGCTCATATTTATCACTACTGAATGATAAGTCGAGATCTGGGACTAATGGGTCTTCCAATGTACCACCTTTTCCTGCCTCTTCCCATCTAAATCTCAGAATAATCTCTCTGAGTGAAAGTGGGATGTCAGGGAAGCACTTCTACTCAGAATTGAGTGGGCAAAAAAAGAGATGGAAGAAAAAAAGAGCAAATCCCCAGTGCTTACTTTTTATTATATGAACTCTACCCAGATAGCAATGGGAATCAGTGATGGCCACTGTTTCCTTGTGAAATAAACGGGGATGGCACAGCGGCTAGAAATGTTAACATTTTTGCAGGAAACAGGTGCAGGATGGGATAAGTAATCATCCTTTCCAAAAGCTAAAAGAAATATGGTTTCAGGTAAAGGATAATAATGAGGATATGCCTAGACCACATAAGGACAGTCTTGCAGGTGGCTTTCAAGAAGTCTATCTTTATCTTAGGAGTAATGAGAAGTTAGTAAAAAATTAGGAAATATAGGTGAGAGTGACCTACTGACATGCTATTTTTAGCTATCATTAGGAAAAGGGGTTGAGAAGGAAAATAGGGGTGACTTGGGAATCGGGTGTTGATGATGGTAGTGGTGATGGAAAAACGTCAACATGAGAGCTTTATAGTACATCAAATGGACAGGATTTGCTAAAGCATGTGAAATGGGGATTAATAATACCAGTGATGACTTGTCACACTGAATGATGGATATAGGTTTAATTCCATGAGATCAAGAAAACTGAAAGAGAACTGAGTTTGGAAAGGAAAGATTACAAGTGTTTGAACCTATTGAGTACTGGACACTTTTAAAGTTGACCAAACATTTGCCTCCAAATTAATATTTCAAAATGTGTACAGTTGAGCTATCTCAGCAATCTTGTTTATACTACCTAAGTACATGGAAAACTTTTTCCAGATCTACTTGTCTAATTTTGATAACCAATTTTGAAATACTATAATGGAATATGAATTGATGTGGCCTTAGTATGCTTGTAACTTTTTAAATCACTTTAAATGCCTTCAGGGATTTTTTTTTTTCTTTAGGTTTTTAACATGTGACCTCTAATAGTGACACTTTTCCTTCGTGCAGTGTATTTCACCTTTTAAATCTCATGGCACACTTGACCCTATGGTTAAACTTGCCTGGCACACTTATATTATGTTGATCAAAAACCAGTAAAACTAAGAATAATATACTTACTGCACTTTGAACTTATTTTGAACATAATTTAACTAACAACCTTAAAACAATTTCATGGGGCAGCTACAATCCTTTCATGGAGGATTCGCTGGTTGAAAATCACTGTTTTAGTGTTTGCTTCTTTGGAAAAGTCTTTCTTGCTTCATCATTTATGAAACTTTGCATTGCAGGATACAAAATTCTTGACTGGTAGTTGTTTTGTTTAAGACCAAAGCTGGGGCACCAACGCCTTCTGACTTGTAAAGTCTGGGCTGAGAGGTAGTCGTTAGCCTGGCGGATTTCATTTGTGCCTTTTTTATTTGTGTGTTATGTTTCTGTCATGTAACTGCCATGCCTTCGGAACAGCTTTTATGGAGACTCTGAAATAACAAAGTGGAATCTGAAGATAGTCTCTCCTGAGTCTAGATAGAAAATGATTCTTTTACACCACCATGCATGTGAAGACTCATGACTAACATCATAAAGAGTTCACAAATGCAGAGAATCAAGTACAGGTAACATTTTAGAGAAAGTAGGCTTGAAATTATTCACATAGATCCACTAAGTTCAGAAGAAGGTGCAGTTTAATTAAGCTCACTTTGCCTTCCAGGAAGGCCACAAGATAAATATGGGCAGGCGTTGTGGCTCAAGTCTATCTTCCTAACACTCTGGGAAAGCAAAAGCAAGACCCCATCTCTACCAAAAATCAGAAAACAAAAAACAACACAGTGGCATGTGCTGTAGTCCCAGCTACTCAGAGGCTCAGGGAGGAAGATTTTTTGAGCCCAGGAGTTTGAAACTGCAATGAGCTGTGATCACATCACTGTCCTCTAGATGCTGGGGTGACAAAGTGAGACTGTCATGAAGGGAAGAAAAGAAAAAAGGGAGGGAAGGGGAGAGGAAGGTCTCAGATGACGCTTCCTCCAAACATCTTCTGTAACTGGTAAGACTATGGTAGCTCCATTATTCTATTGGGATGAGCACATTTAAAAAAATAGCTTTTTGTTTTGGATAAACAACATTAAAAACAACCACGGAGGAAAATAGAAAATGTGAGTAACAGATTACCTAGGAGCTAATGAGTCTGATTGCTGTCTCAAGGGCTAAAATAAAGGATGTGAAGTTGTACAGGAGATTCTATGGTTGAATGTGGCAGGAAGTTTGGGCTGTGAAACAGTGAGAGACATTGCCATGGGAATTTTAATGACATAGTACTGTTTTATTCTACTGGTATTGATTAATGTGCATCATATATCACCTTCAAGTCCTATCAAGACTTGAAACCCATGAAATCTAAGATCTCAAGCTTTCAAGGCAGAGAACTATGATGTCCTGGAAGCAGACGACGACCAACATTCCTCTGCTCGTATTCTTTCTGCAACACTCAAGACAAAACATGGCACCAGCTTCTGTTCATTCCTCCCTCTGATGGAGGACATAATACTTTCTCAAGCTGTCTCTCCACAGTGAGGTTGTGTTTCAAACCTATTTCGCATATCCATCCAAATTTATCCTGTTTGCTGATTTGATCCCCCCAAGGCCTCATAGGATCTTTTAGTTTTAATTTTTTAAATATCAGAACATAACTATTGGGGTTCTTCTGATCTTCCTTTTCCTAGAAAAATAAACCCGGTTAGTTTCAGCATTTTACATAGAAAAAATGATTTTCATATTCTTCTTTAATCAGATTTCCCTCATCTGGACATGTTTTACACCAATGTCCCTCTCAGAATAGTCTAGTCTAGTCCAGAGCAACAGTCTAGAAGGAATTCTAATGACAGGCAGTGCTCTGGGACTGCCAGCCCCTATATTTACCATGCTAAAATGTCAATGTACAGAAGAATCCTCAAGTGGTTTAAAAATTAACTCTATTCAGAACAAGGCATCTTTTATCTTGCTCTTTCTTTTCAGTCAATTTTTTAAAAGAGGTAAAATTTACATGCACTGAAATGAATAAATATTAGCTGTACAGTTTTGACTAAAGAAAACACCTGTTTAACTAGACTCCTTTCACAATATAAAACATTTCCACCTCTCTAAGATGTGTCCTCATGTCTCTTTTCAAAGAATTCCTTCTAGCTGTACCACAGTAACAACTTTGCTCTTACACAATTTTCTTTCAAGTTCTTGAACTTGAGATAAATTAAGTTTGTGGTGTCTGGTTTCTTTTGCTTCACAATTAAGTCTGTGAGTTTCATCCATGGCTCTGTGGATATAAGTAGTTTGTTTCCTTTTATAGCTCAGCAGAATTTCATTTTGCTATTACATCACAATTAGCCATCTTTTCTTTAAGTGATAGAATTTGAGTTGTTTCTAGTTTTCCACTGTTGTGAATATGGCTACTATTTTGATGTATAGGTTTTATGTGTTTCTGTATGTATATGTGTGTGTGTGTGTGTGTCTGTAGACGTATGTTTTAATTTCTTTTAGGTAAAAACCTGGAAATAACTGTGCTAGGTAGTCTGGAAAGAGCATGTTTAACATGTGATAAATGTCCAAACTGTTTCCGAATCCATCTGTACCATTTTGTTTTCCCCTCAGCTACGTACAGCTATTCCCCTGGCTCCAAATCCTCACCAGCATTTAGAACTGTCAATCTTTTTATTCACATCTTCCTGGTCAGCTGTTAATAGTAATTATATTATGGTTCAGAGCATCAACATTTGTTATGGATGGAAAGTTTGCTTTTACCTTTTTATTTAATTTAAGGAAATAGCAAGTGGTAGAGAATATAGTCTGCCATTTTGGAATTTGACTGAGAACCAATTGACTGGTAATATACAGTCTTGCCAGGAGGTTGTTATTAGTAGATCAGTTGTGAACCTACATCTCCTCATCTATTTCATTATGGGAATATCTCTAAGTGTGATATTATTTTAGAACAAATCCAAAGACTTTGGATTAGTTAGCTTAAAGAGCTCTTTTTCATGAAGCTGACTGAAGATTGTTAAGTAGGAGACAACCACACCTACTGGTTTTACTGGAAGAGTCCAGGTTTCTGCCTGATAGTTTTCATGCTTGATAGTATTTTTTTCCATTCTTAAGAGTGCTCCAATTTGGACAAGGAATTATGTAGACATCCCGGTTAAGCAGGGACTCTGGTATGACCTATATCCTAATGGTGATGCTAAAAGAATCACGGATGCTAGTATCAACGGCCATTTGAGTGTACAAAAAACATGGATTTGGGGGTGGAGATGAGGAAACATACCCTCCAGTGATGCTACTAATAGGAGTTGCTCCTGGAAGCGGTCTGCCCTGAGAACCATGTGTGTTTGCAACAGCTACGCAAGTTGCTAACTCATTTATTATTTAATTACCATTCAGCACCATCCATGTGAGAAATGTACTAGAAACAATTAAATGGCATCAGGAAGGAGATTTCTTAGTAACTAACGCTCTTTGGGTGTTTTCAGCATGGAAAGCATGCTAAAACTCTACATAAAAAATCACCAAAAACTTTATGGCTTAAAGCAACACAAAATTATCATCTGTGGGTATGAAGAAGACTGGGCATGACTCAGCACGGTTCTCTGCTCCGGGGTCTCACTATGGGGTGATGGTCAAAGTGTCGGCAGGTTCCCTTTGCATTTGGACGCTCCAGTGGAGAAGGCGCTACTTACAAATTTCTTTATGCTAATAGCGAGATTCATTTTCTCGCAGCTGTAGGACTTGAGCTTTGGATTTTGCTGGCTGTTTGCTAGAGGCAGTTCTCAGCTCCAACGGCTGTCCAAGTTCTCTGTCATTTGATTCTCTTCGTAGGCGCTTTCCACCACTGCAGCTTGATTCTTCAAGGACAGGAGAGTGAGAGCTGTTTGGCTAGAAAGAGGGGATCTCATATAATATTCCATCATGATGGAAGTGGTGAGCCAATGCTTTTCCCATATTCTGCTAGTTAGAAGCAAGTCACAGGTCTCACCCACAATCAAGGGGTGGCAACCATACAGGGAAATGAATCCCAGGTGGTGGAGTTGATACTGGTCACCTTCGAGTCTTTTCTCTTCCACATTCCACAAGACTGTCTTACCATGGGTGTTAGAATTATGATTTCTTTTATCTACACTTTCTTGGTGGTTTTTTGCTGTTTGCTTTTTAGAAAAGAATAATACTTTCACAAAAATAAAACTAACTTGGTTGGGAGCTTGAGCAGCATATCTTATTATTTAATTTTAACCCGTATCTTAGTTTCCCAGGAAATTCTATCTACTCACCTACCATCTGGTTGTCTATTTGTCTATCTACCATTTTTCTAGACTTCACCTCATGGTTATTCTTCTACCGTGACTGCAAATCTACAACCTCCTAAGCCACAGGCAAATTGTATGAGGCTTATCTGAACTAATAAAAGGAAATGTCTTTTTCCTTCAAGTCAGATATGTAGCGTATTTGGGTTTGAGTTCCGCCATATATCACTAACTGGATTTTTTGACCTAGGACAGGTGTTTTAAGCTTCCTGAATTTCAGCCTCTTCACCTGCAAAGAATGATACTATTTGCTTCCCATGACTCTTTAAGAAATTTAAAAGTAATTACACACAAAAATAGGCTGCCCCATAGAACATCCTCTCCAAATGTTATTTTCTTTTTTTCTTCCCTTTTCTTGTTTTTCCCTACACTCTATATCATTCTTTTGACATTCAATATATATTAGCCTGCATAGTTCATTTTGCTACGTGTTTGGGTCCATAAATCTGAAAGATATATGTGAGTGACGATTACACATTGCATTCTGTTCGGTAAGAACTTGGTTTTCCAGCAGTGGTGATCAATTTGTAGTGATCCATCCACATTCTCTTTTCAAATCTCCAGAATAAATTGCAATGCATCTGTGTGATGACTAGCCAGGTTATGCTTTCCAATCTTTGATAACTTTCTTATAGAATTCTTTTTGTTGTACCTATCTTTATAATTCTAAGCCCTCTTATGTTCCAATCCTTGGGCTGCTTCCCCCCCCACACACACACCATATTCTTACAGCATTTTAGAGTTCTCTAGGGAGGAAAATAAAAATATTCAGGGTCCTGGTTCACAGGTTTAGGTAGCAGATGGCTTTTTTTCATACCTGCCAGAGAAGTTTTAATTATTTGAATTCCTCATTATGTAACTCCAAAAGGGAAAAAAATTATATTATTTTAGGAACAGGCTAACTCTTAGTTTTTAAAGTCCACATCCCTAAAATTAATATAAAGCGGCACCACACATTTCCCTCCAAAAGTGTAACTTTTAATTTTCCCTACTGGTAAATTAAAAAAAAAATAAATTTTATCATTGCATAAGGATATAGTGTCTATTTCAAAATGTTGTGAGTTCCAGTGGAGTGAATTCGTTATGATAGTCAGTTGTGGTGGCTCACACCTGTACTCCTAGCACTCTGGGAGGTTGAGGTGGGAGGACTTCTTGTGGCCAAAAGTTTGAGACCAACCTGAGCGAGACTGAGCCTCAGTCTCTTCACAAACTAGAAATATTAGCTGGGCAAGAAGGCATGCACCTGTAGCCCCAACTATGCAGGAAGATGAAATAGAAGGATCACTTGATCCCAGGAGTTTGAGGTTACTGTGAGCTATGATGATGCCACCATATATTAGCCAAGGTGATGAAGTGAGACCCTGTCTAAATAAGTAAATAAATAAATAAATAAATAGTTATGGAGACCTGAACTCTGAATTCTACTTTTACCATGATGTAGCTGGCTGACTATAAGCAGGTCATTTTATCATCTTGAGACCTAGAGAGACTTGGACAAGGTAATTTTTAAGTTCCTGTCAGCTACATAATTCTGTAATTTTAAAAAACTAGCTGCCTTTCCATTGATTTATTTGTTCATTTAGTTGCATTCATTCATGTTTTACTATAACTTTCACTTTTCTCTTTCTTCATTCCTAAGTTTGTATATGTCCTGGTTAGGGAATAGAATAATTAATTTCTCATCCTAAAGTTTTTCTATATAAATTGTGTTGGTCAGGGGATATAGGGAGACAGGGGTCCACATCAGAGTAGGTAATTAGAAGACCCTTCAAAACATACATTAAACAGAGTAGAGCATCTCTTTGTTATCAGGGCCAAGGATACAAACCATTTTACCGAAATGAGTCAGCAAGAATTTCAGGACTGAGTCTGAGAAAGAAATTTTAAGTTGCTTGTTCAGAAGTGCTAAGGGGCAGGCACAAGGGACGACCAGAGGCATGCTTTAACATTCAAGTAGTTGAAGTTTGCATTTGAAGAGCAAAATTACCTGGCACCTCTGAGCACATTCAGCAACTGATTTCTAAATGCTCAAGCTCCAGACATGCTTCCCTGATGTCTAGAATATTAAAGGATGAGAAAGATGGCCAGCATATGCTGGTCACTCTCCTCGGCCCTGAACACCAACGCATCTGACAACGCTGCTCTCCAGTCATTCAAGTGTGGCTGAAGGAGCTTGTTGATGACCTGCAGTCTGTTCCAGGATGACTGCAAATATAGTTTGTCTTCTCAGGGCCAGCAGGGCCACCCGTGGAGCCTGTCACTCAGCAATGGGCAGAGGCATGGTTCCTTTGTCTTGAATGTTACATCACGTTTTAATTAAATTTGTCTGTCCCACTTCTGGGAAACTAACTCACAGTCCTCCTGTTCATGTCTAAATGTCAGAATGAGATTGCTGCCTCCTTTTTCCTACTGTAAGCACAAGGGGAATCCTGTAGCCCAAGAGCACAGGCACATGGGCAAATGGGCAAATACCTTCTCTAGTGCCCTCATTTCACAGGGCAAAGGAAGAAAGGTTCAGGCAGGTAAGTGACTTCCCAAAGCTCAACAGGAAAAGGCACCTGGAATCATGGCTCATGTTTCTAGATTTCCAGTTCTGAGAGCTTTCCTGGACTCCATGCTGTGTCAATGTGTTTCCTTGAGTGAGTTTTGTTCTGATTTTTTTTATGTGCATCCTGCTATGATCAGCCAAGTATAAACTTCACAGATTGTTAGTGTCATTTACCCTCATATAATGAACTTGATAAATGAGGGACAGGTAAGGTAAGTAATTATGGTTAGACATGCTGTCTTTTTATAATTTGTTCAAAGTAATAATTTCATATGGAAAAAGCATTTTACAATTTTAAAAGCCAGTTTCATATATTTGACCACTTTGATCTATTTTTTTCCCTCCATTAAGACAACCCATGTGAAGTTAACAAAATAATTTAATTTTACCCAAGGGCTGACAGTGACTAGGGTAGCAGTGATCCTGTCATATAGAAATCCCTATTAATTTCCATGTAGTTATGAAGGGTTTAATATGGCTATTACAAGCATTCTTGTAAGTAATAGAGTGATGCCTTACACATGCTACCTAGACTTAGTAATTAAACAGGTATTTGGTGTACTATTAAGTCTTGGGATACTTGTATTGAATATTTCCTATAAGGCTACATTATGGAATATGTGGGAATATATGCCCAATATATGGAATGGTTGAAATGGATCATCCCTAATGTCTCTTGCAGCTCTAGCTTCACTTGAGTCTAATTTACACAGAAGCTATGAGCAGACATTTATGGGATTTCCAATTTAAATCGTCTTGTTTCAGGACCCTGGACAGTACCAGGCACACTGTAACAGGTATTCATATGTAACATAAGATGGTGGTTTTAGTGATATTCCTGGATGGCTCTTATCTTACAATGTAGCATTTGGTAAGATCAGATTAAATCAGGGCCAGTCATTTGGAATCTCTCTATTTCAGGCAATTCCTGAAACCATTAGATCCAGGGACGATATTCTTCCTTGCTCTGAGAGGTAAGCTACTGAACAAACACTTCCCAGAGGGAGAAGGAAGTTATTTGGAAGAGGCTGGACTCGGTCAGATAAGTGAGAAGTTTTATAAATACCTGACTTGGAACTGAGAGAGAAGGAGGTTTCAAATCGAAGTGCTAAATTAAGAAGCTTAATTTTGGCACTTCAGCTGACTGAGTTGTTTGTGGGAGGGTTTATGCTAACAATTCCCCAGCATCCACAGGGGATCAGGAGTGGAAACTGATAAGATAGCTTCGGGGGAGGAAAGGACTGTCTCACTCCACTAGCTCTGCCTTCCGAATGCATGTGAGGAGTGCTGAGTCTGGTTCTGCTCTGGTCTCATGCTGGCACACAGATAGCTACAGTACACTGACTTCCTTTCCACCATATTCTCCTTGGAGGGATAGAGCTTCTGTTTTCTTGTGGACATCATCAATTTATTGGTATTTTATTATAATTTATTTTTATAAAATTAATAATAAAAAGGAACTCTTCATGAGAGGGAAAATAAATATATAAGGATGCTAAATTGAAATTTAGACTATGTCTCTAATCTCAAATTCTAAATACTTGCTGGATAAATTATTTACTCTCGCTGAAACAGTTTTTTTTTTTTTTTTTTTTCTGGAGTTTCCTCTTTTCTATGGTCTCCATAATGCTGAACTTCTCTCGAAGTCCTTTTTTCAATTGCTGTTATATTAAATATATCCCAAGAATATTCCCATATATTGATGTATAAAAATCCTAAAAAAGTAATTTTTGGTATTGGACCTAGTGATTTAACTTTGGGAAATCTACATCTAAAAATAATGAGATATTTTCTGAAGTATTTTTCTATGATAAATCTTGTTCCAGTATTACTTATAGTGGTAAAAATTTGGGACAAACTCACTTTACAGTAAAAGGACATTGAATACATAAATCATCATAGTTTGTCCACATGAGGCCATATTTGAATTCATATTGCTGAATAATACTTAGTGGAATAGAGAATATGCAAGGTGAATGCCAAATGATAAAATCAAATTGCAAACAATGCGGAGAAATGTCAACTTTGTTAAAGATCAAAGCAGGTTAGTGTGTGTGTGAGATAGGGTAGAAAAAAGAGTGGAGGCATACCTTCCATAATTTGTTCCTGTTTAGTAGTTACTGGACATTTCTGTTTATTATGATATTCTATAATTTCAATGATTTTTAACAAATATTGATTTTGTTGGTAATCCGAAATAAATATGATTAATTTACTTAAATATCTCATTAATTTTTTGAAAAGAAACATGTACATGCCCTTACCTTCCTTCACATTGGTATCCTTAATAGCTCAGAAGCTGGAAGAAGAATCTTTATTTTTTTTTTATTTTTTTATTTTTTTTTTTTTGAGACAGAGCCTCAAGCTGTCACCCTGGATAGAGTGCTGTGGCATCACAGCTCACCGCAACCTCCAATTCCTGGACTCAAGTGAGTCTCCTGCTTCTGTCTCCCAAATAGCTGAGACTACAGGTGCCTGCCATAACGCCTGGCCATTTTTTGGTTGCAGCCATCATTGTTGTTTGGTGGGCTCGGGCTGGATTCAAACCTGCCAGCTCAGGTATACGTGGCTGGTGCCTTAGCCTGTTGAGCCACAGGTGCAGAGCCAGAAGAATCTTTAAGTCTTGTGAAAAGTGCTATCCCATCTCAACAAGTTTCAGAAAGTTGAAACCACTTCCATTTCATTTTCCATGAACCATAGATGTTGGGACTACTGGAGACTCATTCTGATTTTCTCAAATTATGTTCTGAGGGCTCAGGAAAGCTAATGAAATTGTTCCATAAAAATATTAGAAAACATACTACTATAAGGGGCCCTTATGCTTACATTCTCCACCGCACCTCAGAGAGCTACCGAGTCTCAGGAATTATCTCACTGGCACTTTTCAATCTCCTTCATCTAATTCAAAGATTAAAAATCAAAAATCTCTAGACCTGACTCACAATGAGGCATGTAGCACAAAACCATCTGAAATGTCTGTAGTAATTTAAAACAAATGAAATTATTAAATGATCTAAGAGTTAGGATTCTTAAAAGTCTGGCATTATCCCCATCAAAGTCGGGTAAGAAATCTCAAATACCTTTCCAAACACAAATTGTATGAATAGCATAATTTGGTTTCATAGACATTTATGAATAAGAAGTAGCTGTCCATTCTTCTAGATTTCTGCAGCAGTATAACTAAATATCATGGTACCATGAAATCTTTTAGCAATCTAACTAAAAGTTATGGAGTTTCAACAATTACATGCATTTACCAACTTCCCTCTGCTTGGAAAGCATTTTCTGGTCATAGGTGACGTGGCTCAGTGACCATGCTCTGACCATTGCAGCTGCCTTTATCCCCCGGACAGATATCACACCAGTGCAGAACATGACAGACATCTAGAAAGACAACAAGAACCACACCACTACTTTGGCACCCCTTCAAGAGCTTCTCAGCAAGGAGTTCATGACTGCTCACCATCTGGTTGGAAATCCTGGCAACAATTTGTCTAATAGTAGAGTTAATATGAGGTCTACCAGTAGGATGTGTGTTGCAGGATCATAACCACCATGGTGACCAGCATTAGGTGGACTCATGGTATTGTCTTTGTTTCCACTTGCTTATTAGTTTCTGGGAAGATAATTCTGGGCTGTCATCCTTCATGGTCCAATGTTTGCTTATTAGAAATTGTAATTTAATGTACTCAGTGTTTTATGATCTTAAGTGTTAGGAAACTAGTCCGAGGGATTACATAGAATTGACAAATTTTAATGCTTGTGAGAATTTTAGAACTATTAAGAGCTACTGTTGGCCCTGATGTTGTCAGCAAGGTTAGATCTGTCCACCTTAATTAGATATTACCTAAGCTAGAAGTCTCACCAAGGATGTAAGAAACTGAAACTTAGGGAGATTAAAAAAGAAAAAAAAAATCCTCCCTAAGGCCATAGTGGCAGAATGAGACACAGCATTTTATTTTCGAACCTACTGCCATGTGTTTTCTCATAGCTGACCTTGCGTGGTCACATTTCTTGGAAGTTTTTAATGTGACTTTTGGGGATTTAGAGAAATAGGAAAGGCATTAAATATTAATTGTAAGAAATGAGTTTTAACTGGTTCTAAGTGGAGCTAGTTATAGTCCTGAATTCTCTTACCTCTTCATCTGTCATCTCAGTAGCCGAGAGTCTTCTTTTACCATTATTTTTGCCATAAACCTAAGAGCCTACCATTTCCAAAAGTCTTGACGAGAGTTTGTCATTCTCTCATCCCCAAACTAGGATGGAGGCTGCAGCTCTGGAAATAGTCCATACCCTCTGTCTTATTCCTGCAGATTCTCTCACCACTGGCAGGGTTAGCAACCAAAGGAAAATAAAGTGAGGACAAAGATAATACTGAGAGTCCACCTAACACGCAAAGAAGCAAGAGACTACTCTTTTGATGTAGTAGTCAAGGTTTTGGAATTTTAATAAAAGCTTTATTATTTTTTTCTTCTTTCCCCTGCCAGAAAATTCGTTAGTCCATGGCCTTCATAGTCTTGTTCATCTCTGTCTATCTCTTCCTGAGCACTGGCTGAGGTCTTAAACAGTCAGGCAGATTTTTCTCCAGACAAAACCTTGAAGTAAACACTCAAGTATTTTGCTCTGGATGTTAATTTTGAAATAAGCAAAGACCTTCCCATAGACTTTCCCCTTCTACATTGGGGATACAAAGGAAGAGAAGGGTGTGACCTGGTTCACTAAAATGCTTCCTACTGGACACAGGCACCACAAAAAAGTGATAGAGACTGAAGCTGAATAATTAAAAAAATTTATTGCAGTTGAATAAGAGAATTAGCCATACAGCTAGTTTTCATTAACTTCTAGATCTAAAGATCAACAATTCTCAGGCACTATTCCACTTTATTCTCAGAATAACTTTAAAGTTGACATCATTTTCACTGTTTTTTGTTTGTTTGTTTTAGATGAGGAAACTGACACTAACAGAAATCTTTTATAAATGTCCAGAGAAACATGGCTCATTGCAGAGCTCAAACTCAAATCTTCCTGTTTCCACAACTCGTGTCTTTGTGAGCACTATAGGGTGATCTGTATGACAGTTGGAAAATGCAAAAGGTGCCTGCTGGGTTTCAGGAAATAACAGAACTGTCCAATCTCTCTCAAGTCTGAACAAGGTGATTTGTGGTGATGAACTGAAGTGGAAGAAAAGGAAGAATCAGACAATGATGTCAAAATCGAACTTTGAAGGTCAGGAAGAAGAAAGCCCCTATGCACTGCAGGCAGAGCCAAGAGCATGCACAGAGTTTCCGGAAGATACTGTGTGCTTAGGGAGTGATCAGTTGTCAGCAGGCATTGGTTATCTTGGGAAGTCCTTACCATCAAAGCATTTAAAATATATCCCATGGTCAATAGTAAATAAACCACTGTGATATTTTATATAGGATAGCAACGTTTACATTGGGAGATAACTCCAATGACAATGTGGAGTTAACAGAATCATTCTTCTCATTAGAAGTTGATGTTAAGTCCACATCCTTGCAGTTTTTATAAGATTTACCACAGTGAAATGAATATCAGAGAGAAGATCTAGGATTTTCAAGGTATGAATTTTTCTTATATTGTGACGTCGAACAAATCATTAACCTCTGGGAAAGCTAATACTCATTAGCTAGGTTGTAGAGGCTCATCTTTTACAGTTCTTTTGAGAAATTATTTATACATCACTTTCTTTCTCCTCTTCTGCTGAAGAAGACAGTATTGTCCACAATCCACTCAGTTACAGAATGTAACTTATTATCTCATTTATGGGTGGCTTTGGTTCTTTCTATTCTCACTATCTCTCTCCTATTACCAGTCAGGTAACCATTATATTGCTCATTTGCACCTCTACTGGAGAGAAAAGATGTGATAGCCAAACCAATCAACATTTTATTTGCTTGAAACTCTTGTAAAAGTTTACTAAGGGGAGAAAGTATTAAAAAAAGTAATGAATACAACAAGATGTAGGGATGCTTTGTACATTTCATTTTTTCTGTACAATGTTTCTTTCCACTGAGTTTGTACAATCAAGAATCTGATTTAAATTTTTCTTTCACCTTAAACATTATATTATACTGTTTTCCTTCCCTCTCATCTTTTTTATAGAAGATAGAACTGAAGTAAATTAAGTTTTAAGTGGATTTTAAAACATACTACATCAAGTTAGTGACAAGACTTGAATTAGAATCTGAATCTCCTGATTCTTTGATCTGTCTATGGTACCAAATTCAATCTATGCCAAGTTCTCTAAATATTCTCATGGATTAGATGCATAAATAGAAGAGGAAGTGATTGCAGTTTCAGGATTATTGTATCATTCATCATATAAACAAGAACATCTGTGACAGTGAAAAGGGGCACAATAAGAATTACTCCAGGACAATGGGCATAAGTTAGACTTATTCTAGGCTTGCACGTCTAATCTCTATTTAAGTGTCATCAATATGTGGCCCCCCAAATTAACTATAGAGCATCCTGAGGATAGTACCTGGGCTACTCTACAAGTGGGATCCACTCTAGTCAGCTTAAAACAGGAAAAAAATGACAGGTGACCTGTAAATATTATTCCTAAGGACCATTGGTAATGTTAGTGCTTTTGAAGGCTGGAGAAGTTGAGCTCTGATTTCATTATGTATCACCAAAAATTTCATTGATTTACATGTTAATTGATTCATTCATTTTTGAAAAGTGAGCACCTGCTAAGCTTCAGTCTCTGTGCTATAAGTTTAGTAGTGAACCAGGTACAGTGCCTGTTCTAGAGCAGTGGTTCTCAATCTTTCTAATGCCGTGGCCCTTTAATATAGTTCTTGCGGGTCACAACCCACGGGTTGAGAACCACTGTTCTAGAGTAATTCATAACCTACTGAAAAAGAAAGATTAATGAACAAATATTTACTTTCCGGATGCTATTAAAATAATAAACTGTCCCTTCTGGAGCTTGAAAAAAAAGGGGGATAGAAAGAAAGTACTATTCCCCATGAAATTAACTGAGACTACCATAATGAATATTCTAGAAGGAGCAGGAAAAGTAAGTCAAAGATGTAAAGATATTAAGTGACTTCTGTTCTGTTAGTTCAGTGCTGAGCATAATCCCACAAGACACCATCCTGAATGCCATTATCCTGAATGTTTAAATTCTAAAAGATCAAAATCTGAGAAGTCTAAATCCCTCAATCCTAAAATCCCAAAATCACAATCCTGAAAGAATAAAATCCTCAATATTGAAATCCTGACAGCCGAATTTTGTGGAAAGCATTAGTGTATTTTTGTTTTTTGTGTAGTATAATCACAAACCCAAAGCTGTTTGTTTGGTAGAACTATTTCCTTGTTATTGTCTTTATTTGGAAACTAAGTATGGTTTAAAGGTATAGGTACAAAGTTGACAATGGGTGGACTTGTGGACTTAATTTTGTGTATCAATTTGATTGGGTTAAAGAATACCTAGAAACCTGGTAAAGCATAATTTTAGGTGTTCTTGTGAGGATATTACCAATGGAAATTAGTATGTGAGTTTGAGTAGATGAGGTGGGAAAGATCTGCTCTCAGTGTTGGTGGGAACCCTCCAATCTGTGCAAATATCGAGGCCCATTTGGTCTCCCTCTAAGAACCAGGAGAGGTGTTTTCTCTGTTGTCATGGACATCACAAGTTTGTCTCCATGGAAGTTCATTATCACAATGTTCACTTTGTGTGTAAGAATGGTGCATGTTGAAACTTCCTCAATAAATGAAAAGATGTTCTTTTGTGCATCTGCATTTGTGAAAGATATAATTTCCTGAGATCTCAGTTCTTTGGGTGACTGCATATATGGTGATGATCAACTTCATTAGAAGACTTAGGTTGTCCTTCATAGTATTTTGATGACCACAGTTCTGCATAAGCCTGGTTGCCTTTGGTTACCAAACATAGCAATACACACTACATATTACATTTTTTGACCTATTTCATTGTGGCTGCAGTTGCTCTGCTTATAACTCATGCAATTGTCATTAGTATGCCTGTTTGTGGTTGAAAAAATATATACGTTATTACTGCCTATTTTATTGTGTAATGTTGACTATAATGTGTTCTATTGTGTTTTTATATTTTTAAAGATAAATCCTCCTTTAAGTGTATTTTAAAGAATTTGTAAATTATTTTTTCCATAATTCCTGAGATTTTGGTCCTTATGGCATTTAGGATTTTGTCTTTTGGGATCATGACGTAAATCCCTGTTAGATACATGTGTGTCAATTACAGTTGTGCTAGTTACTTTTATACCCATAGGCTATAACCAAATTGCTTAAAAGGCAGGGAGCTTGGACTTTATCCTACAGATAATGAAACACAATACCTGCTTTTGTTTCTGATTTAAAGCAGGTGATATACACATATAATTATGTTTAAAAACATATTCTATCAGTAGTATTAAGAGAAATTGACTCTAGATAACATCCAGGCTTACACAGTTCTTTGGAAAACTGCATATAGTATAATTCTGAGGTCTATATTTAAATGTCTTACCCACTTGTAATTTTTGGTGGGTTTTTTTATTACAAATATATTGTCTACTTTCTTTTCTCTCACTTTTCCTCTGCCTTGTTTATGCTCATATTTTTAAAAGTATTCTTTTTTTTTTTTTTGACTTTATATCTTTTATTTTTACCTGGATGGAGTTGTATCACATTTTTCTTAAAGTATATCAAGAATGGAAAAAAAAATCTAATGTATACAATACTAATATGAAACCAATACATAAATAATTACATGCATACAGGAACAATAAAACACAAAAATAGTCTAGCAAGGGAAAGGTGAGAGGAGGGAGTGGAGAAAAGGCGGTGGTTGGCAGGAAGAGGGAGGTCAATTGGCGGTTTCTCATACAACATGCACAATGTAAAGTGCTCAGCACGCCTCACTACAACTTGAACTTTACCTTGGAAGTGAGAACAGTGTAACTTAAAAATTTGTACCCT
>CAUYRH010073988.1:0-32079 GCA_963574655.1 Perodicticus potto
GGTGCAGAAGCTTTTTAGCTTCATCAGATCCCAGTAGTGTATTTTTGATACTGCTTCCATTGCTTTGGGGGTCCTCCTCATGAAGTATTCGCCCAGGCTGATGCTTTCAAGAGTGTTCCCCGCACTTTCTTCTAGTATTTTTATAGTTTTATGTCTTAAGTTTAAATCTTTAATCCATTGTGAGTCAATCTTCGTTAGTGGTGAGAGGTGTGGGTTCAATTTCAATCTTCTACAGGTCGCCAGCCAGGTTTCCCAGCACCCTTTGTTAAATAGGGAGTCTTTTCCCCACTGAATGTTTTTAATTGGCTTGTCAAAGATCAAATAGCGGTAAGTAGTTGGGTTTATCTCTTGGTTCTCTATTCTGTTCCAAATATCTATCTCTCTGTTATTGTGCCAGTACCCTGCTGTTTTGATCACAATTGATTTATAGTAGAGTCTCAGGTCTGGTAGTGTGATCCCTCCTGCTTTGTTTTTATTGCTGAGTAATGTTAATACCCAAAGAAACTTTATAAATAGCCAATGGTAAAACACAGCCTTGGACTAGATGAGCCAGCTGACTCAAGTCTTTACTCTTTTTTTTTTTTTTATTAATATGAGAGCACATATGATTACATTTTGTGTGTAAGGTAAAGTTCCAGTTGCAGTTGAGTCCTTCACCCAGGAAGTATGCACATGCCCACACATTGTACCTGTTAGGTGGGAGCTTACCAAACTCCCTGCCCCCTTACCCGCTTCTTGAATTTAATTGTGTTTTTCTCTCCTATGGGCCTGTAGTTGTTAATCCACTAGTTTCAACTTAGTATTGAGTCCATGGGATGCTGCTTTTCCATTCTTGAGAGACTTTACTTAGAAGAATGTTCTCTAAATCCTTCCTGGCAAATACAAAAGGTACAAATTCTCGGTCTTTTTAATGGCTGAATAGTATTCTATGGTATAAATATACCACAGTTTATTAATCCATTCATAGGTTGATGGGCACTTGGGTTGTTTCTATATCTTTGTGATTGTGAATTGAGCTGCTATAAACATTTGAATACAGATGTCCTTATGGTAAAATGATTTTTCTTCTGGGTAGATAGATATCTAGCTAGTAATGGGATTATAAGATCAAGTAGAAGGTTTACTTTTATTTCTTTGAGGATTCCTTATGGTTTTTTCCAAAAAGGCTGTATTAATTTGCAATCCCACCAATGGTACCTAAGTGTTCTACTCCCATCTGCAGCTTTGGGACCTTGTAATGTGGGCTATTCTCACTGGGGTGGGTGGTATCTCAAAGTGGTTTTGATTTGCATTTCTCTGATGATTGGAGGGGGGATGAGCATTTTTTCCATGTGTTTTCTGGTCATTAGTCCTCTTGGGAAAAGATTTTATTTATGCCTCTTGCCCAGGATTAATGGGGTCGTTTGCTTTTTTCTTGTTGATTTGCATGAGTTGGCAATATGAGGCTAGTTTCATTTCTAGGTTCTCTAGTCTGTTCCATAACCTATGTCTCTATTTTTATGTCACTACCATGCCGTTTTGATCACTGTAGGTGTGTAGTATAACCTGAAGTCTGATGATGCCTACAGATTTGTTTCTATTTCTTAGAATTGCCTTGGCTATGTGGGTTTTTTTCTGGCTCTGTAAGAAATGTAGAACTACTTTTTCAAGTTCTTCAAAGTATCATGTTGCATTAAATCTATAGACAGTTTTGGGCATAGGCATTTTAACAATGTTGATTCTTTCCGGCCACGAGCATGGTATGTTCTTCTATTTGTTAACGTCTTCTGCTATTCTATTTTCTTGCCTTTCCTGCAGTTTGTGAAATGCCCTTCTCCACCTCTCACATGCTCAATGCCTCTCCTTGAATTCCCAGGGCTCTTCTCTGCCATAAAATTTGGTCCCGACTTATACTGTTAGTTAACTATGTCTGTCCTCCTTGCTGTCCTCTGTGAGCTACAAGAGACTGGCTTTATTTGCCTTTGTAAACCCAATCTAACCCAGTACCAAGGAGAAAGTATTCACTCAGCAAATGGTTATCAAATAGGTGAATAGATGAATGGATGGGGAAAAATAATTATGCATAACTTGGCCTGGATTCAAAAGCTATTGAAAGTCTCTCATGTGCTAGGCATTGTACTAGGTGCTAAGAACTCAAGAGCTACTAGACAGATGTGGTTCCTACCTTTAAGGAGCTTCTAGTCTGGTTTATACATTTATGAGTCCCAACACTATTTTTTTTTTTTTTTGCAGTTTTTGGCTGGGGCAGGGTTTGAACCTACCACCTCCCGTATATGAGGCAGGTGCCCTACTTCTTGAGCCACAGGCACTACCTGAGCTCCAACACTTTTCCTTTTCCCTGCCTGGAAAAATCCACCTGACAGTCTCTTTCTCAGTGTTTGGGATACAGCCAGCCTCTCTTTCATGTGGAGGACAAAGTAGGAGTCTGGGCCATAGTCCCAGCCCTACCTGCAGCAAGGACCATGTAGATGCAGATGGTGAGGAGTGGGGGGAAAGCACAACCTTCTGTCTTTTTGTCCGGTATTCATAGGTCCCTGTGTGACTGTCTGTGACTGTCTCTCTTAGGACCACACTATAGCTTTGCACCCATTCAGGTGCCTGCACTCCTACTGACCTCCCCAGTCCTGAGCTAGTGCAGCAGATGCCAGAACTTTCCATCTCCCTGTGCAAGTCACATGGCATTATTTAAGACAGAGACCAGAGCTTCCTACCCTCTGCCCGCCCCTTGCAAAAGGCAATGCTGACCACATGCTGCTGGGCAGGGGCAGTGTCCAAGGTTTAGGAAAGCAAGGCAGTTGCTTTCCTAAACTCTCACCAACCTGCAGAATAAGCATCACAGATAAGAGATTCAGAGCTCTCAGAAGCTGGGCACTCTCACTCAAGACCTCACAGGATTTGAATTCAGGTCTTGCTAGTCCACAGCAGGTGCTTATCCTGCTCTACCAGGCTTTATGGAGCAAAGCGAAGGGCTCTTCTTTGAACAACCAGGGGAAATTTGTAAAATGATCAAACCTAGATTCTTTGCAGTCTTACTAAAGCAATGGTTTTCCTCTGAGAAACTGCAGTCTTTCCTCTCATAACCTAAAGAAAAAAACAAATCTTTGTAGGTGGAAGGGAGCTGACAGAAAGGAGCTCAGATGGGCTTACAAGGGTAATGTTAAATTGCCACTGAACCAGTGAGCTATGGCAAATGCTTCACTCATGATCAACTTTATAATCCAGCTGGGGCAGCATGCTGCCTGCCATGCAAATGAGATTCCAGAAAGATGGCCTGAGGTCAGGGTAAAATTGGGACTTATTCCCAGAGGATGTCACAAGCTTATTGTTGAGGTGATGTTGAGACCCTAGATTGTTATGGCCAATGTCAATCATTGCAGCCAATGTGTTCCGGGTGCGTCTATGGACCAGAGTCTGAACTGGGCCCTGAGTTTTCAGCCATGAAACTAGTTGTGCTCCCAGGCTAAAGTGGCATTAGACAAATAAATGTCAGGCAGCCTAGGAGCTGTTAAAGTAGGGGTAATTCCTGTGCACACCTCTGCAGGTGTGGACAGCAGCCCCTTCCCTCCTGTAACTATGATTGTTGTGACTTGCCCAAGATAAGGGCACAAATATCTGACAGCGAATGATGGTCATTCATTCAACAAACACCTTCAATGAGAAGACAAAGCTGGTGAGAAACAGCCCTTGATCTCACAGAGCCTGTTTTTTGATTTTCATAATATATATATTACAAAAGAAAGAGCATACTTCTGGAAAGCTTGCTAACTTGCCTGGGGTCATGAGCTGGTGCTTGGCAGATGCAGGGCTGGAACACTAGACTGTCTAATCCACAACACAATAGAGGCTGATATGGCTCTGAAATTGCTTTGCTGATGAAGCTCACTGTCCAGGTCCATCTGTATGCAGTCCCTGGAGTTTAAGGAGAGACTTTGATACAAGGCCAGGGTCTTGTCTGTGAGCTCAAGTCTGTCCAGTTGGCTCTGAGACCTAGAAAGAGCCCAGGCATTTGCTAACTCTCCCTGGGAGCCAGCTCATGTGATAGAGGGAGGGACTGTGGGCTTTACCCAGGCAGCCCTCAACACTGGTGTCCTCTGTGGTAGACACTGAGGCATGCCACCCAAGTCCCCTGCCCAGCTGCTGGAGGAATGCCATCAACAGATGCCTCCAGCTGTCAGGATCTGCCTCAGCTACAGAGAGCCACCTGACCTGGGTGTACATCTTCCTGGACAGCCTGCATCCAGTGGTCTAGCCCTGTCATGTCAGCCCAACACAGCATGGACAGTGCTTGCTTCCAAGATGCCTACCAGGTTGGCCAAGGCTTTCTCAGGCCTACACTGTGATCCAGCATCTCCCTTAGCCCAGTCCCACTTCCTCTCCTCCTCTCCCAGGTGTTCTTCCCCAAGAGACAGCCGCTATTCCACAGTTTGGCTCAGCGTTTTTCTGTAACAGTATTGTCCTTTAGGCATATGTATGTGTGGCAGGGCAGGGGGAGTGGGGAGAGTGAGGTGAACAGATGGTGTGGACTTGCCATTGCTGAGCATGAGGGGAGAAGTGTAGAGGGCCTAACTCAGACTCCCACCTGCAGAAGATGAGCACAAGCCCCCACATCTGCCCAAGCACCAGTACCATGGCCCTCCCCAGTGCTCAGCCTGCCTGAGAGTGAGTCACAGAGGACCAGAAGGACCTCAGTGACTTAGGGCCTCTGAGCACAACGAGTCCTCTGGTCCTGCTCACCAGCCTCCTGCCAACTGATCTGCCAGCTACTTTGCAAGTGACCTTCTCTTCACCCCCACTCACCATCCTGGTCCAAGCCACCAGCACCTTCCTTGGGCCCTGTTTCCTTTCCTGCCTCCAGTCTCTCCACACCACTTCCACAGTGAGGTCAAAATACAGGGCAAATTGCTTTCTCTGCTGCTTGAAACTTCCTAACAGCTTCTGGATCCTTACTGGTTTTAGAATAAAATCTAAACCACGTAATGCTGTCTGAGATATTCCCCATAGCCTGACCCTACCTGTGTTTCTGACCTCAACAAACACTTTCTTCTGAGGAGGGGGTCTGCCACATGCGAGGTGCCACTGTGCCGGTGCTGGAGACACAGCAGTGAATAGAACAGAGTCCCTACCCTAATCAGCCTCCATCGTAGTAGGGATGGACAGTAACAAGCGAACAACTAATGCACCAGATAATGGTAAGTGTCCAGGAGAAACACAGTGCCTGAGGCCAGTGAGGGGGGCAGCAGGGAGCGGAAGGAGCAGGGTGGTGAAGGCCTCCCTTAATAAGCTGAGATTCCAGCAGAGACCTAAAGGACTTTAGGAAAGAAAGCCCTGAGCCGTCTGGTGTGTGTGTGAGGGGAGGCAGTAGGCAGTGTGCCAGCAGAGGGAAGAACAAGTGCAAAGGCCCTGAGGTGGGTACATGTTTGGCACCTTGGGGGAAAGGGAGGTGGCTGCTGGCACAGAGCCTGTCTGAGATGCTGAGTGTGGGCAGGGTCTTGTGGGGCACCAGCTGCACACACTGTAGGCTCTGCTTTGATGAGGGTCAGAGGGAGGCTTTGAGCTGTGTGGTGCTGCCATCTGCCTCACATTCCCAGAGGATCCCTCTGGCCTCTGTGGGGTGGAGGTCAGGAAAGAGGCAGCTGCTGGTTCCAGGTGGGCCTGGACCAGGTGGATGTGGTAGAGGTGAGAGGAAGTGGTCAGATTCTGGGTGGACAGTGGCACTGACTGGGCCTGCTGATAGAGTAGCTGCAGAGGGAGAGAGAGGGTCCTGCGCTGGGGCCCTGAACAGTCACAGAATGGAATTCCCTTTTACTGGGATGGGGAAGACAGAGGAGGGAATGGTTTTGCAGGGAAATCCTCAGCTTGGATGTGTTAAGTTCAACAATATTTCTTTTCCTAACAACCCTGGAACATACACTACTTATCCAGAAGTTTCAAAATATATATACTTATCTAGAAATTTCAAAACAAATGAAAGCTTGTTTTACTTCAGGACCTCGGCACTTGCTGCATGCTTAACCAGGGGGCTCCCCCGCTCCCCAACACATACACATAGGCTGTCTGAGAGGTAAGACAGGGCTCTTACCCTGGGGTACTTCTTCCTTCAGGTCTCAACACAACTGTCACTTCCCACTCATGGGCTAAAAGTAGATCCTGAGCACAGGACTTGTTCACTTTTTCTGGTAGCATTTGTCACTATCCATTCCTTGTGTTCATTGTTTGTTTATCTGCTGGTGTGCAGCTGATGGGAGACCCTTGCACTAGCTCAGAGCCTGGCACAGAAGAGGTGCTCAATTAACACTTGTTAAATTGATTTAACAAAGAATAGGAACCATGGTTCTGCACTCCAGGGGCTCCCAGCCAGAAAGAGGAGGAGATGTCACTAAAGATCAGTCACAGGTGAGAAAGAGCAGGTGCAGACAGGGCCAAAGCTGCACTAGAGGCCAAGGCCAGGGCAGGGCAGAGGTGGGACCTGGGGTTGAGGTGGGGTGGTGCTCAGCAAGGCCACAAGGCAGGAGAGCCAGGCAGAAGGCCAGGCTGGGCAGGGCCAGGCTGGGCTGGCCTTTTCTTCTCCACGCAGGCAGCAGAGAGAGGGTGCAGAGGGCTCCCCCAGGACCATAGCAGGAAGCACCAGGGAATGAAAACACGAGCAATATTTGCTGCAAAGCTCTTCCCGTTGCCCAGTCCTCAAGTGGTAGAGGGAGCCTCCCTGCATTTGTCACAAAAAAGGAGATTCCCAGCATGTCCTTAGGACAGCAGAGGAAAAGGGCCCCACAGGACCAGCTATCCAGGCCAGCTCACAAATCCTACCAATCTGGGCAACAGCAATCATAACTAATCTATCATAGTCATGGCCCCAGAAAACCCACACCTTGAACACAGTGTGACAGTGTGAAGGCGGACCCTTGGCCCAACTCCCACCAAGACCAAAGCCTAAAGGAAATACACCTACTGAATAATCACAAGATGCTGTCTGTGCATCAGCCCCAGCACACTGAGCCTGGGAGGTTTCTCTGAGGCTGTGCGAGGCTGGGACGGAGGGAAGCCACATTTGCACATGGCCAAGGGAAGGAGGCAGCCCTGTGGGCTCAGAGCAGAAGCAGGAGCCCATGGGGGGACGAGAACCGGGCTGTGAACACCAACCAGGATAAAAGCACGTCTGGCTCATTTCCCGAAACCCCTGGCGCTGGCTGCTAAGGAAGCTTAGCAGCAGCTTTCAGAGCGCAGCTTGGGGGGACCCCGGCTTCTGCTGCTCTGGGATATTTTTCTCGGCTTCCTTAGGCCTTAGAAAGTGTGGTTTTCCCTCCCTATGACCTTGGCTGAGTTCTGTTCCAGTTTAAGTTGGTGGCCCCGAAGAACCAAGGATACGACCCCGTGCCTTAGCACCGAGTGTTGTACAAAGTGAACATACTCAATGGGAAGAAACCCCACCCTTGAGATTTGGGGGCCACCCCAGAGGCAGCCCCAGGCACTTCCAGGATGAGTGAAGCATGTGGGAAGCTGGGAGGGGCCTGGCTTTGGGCCATTTCCCTCGCTGGGTCTTCAGGCCCGTTAAGCTCCTTTCCTGTCATCTTCCCAGACTGCAAAGTGAGGCCCCGCTCCCCGAATTCCCACTGGGCTCCGGGTCCAGAGGCCCAGCCCACTACAGGCCGGTCCTGCGTCGCCCCCCAGTGGCTGTCCCTGCTCACTGCCTGTTAAAGCGAATGCTCACATCCCTGGTTCGCCTTCAACAGGACAGACTCCCACCCCCCGGAGCTGTAAGGGACACAGTGCCCGCCCTGCAAAGAGTGTGTAACCTCCCCAGATACGAAGGCATACCCTCAAGGGACAAAGAAACCACATAAGACAGCATGAACCCTCAGGGAACGGTAAGGCCAAAGCAGAATGAAGGACACGGCTCAAAAAGAAGTGAAGGCACAGTAAGCGTGGGACGCACTGTGACTTGTGGACAGGCTGCAGGAAGGACTTGGGAAGGCCAGTGTGGACAGAGACTGGGTGGTGAGGACCCGCCCAGGCACAGGAAGGAGCCCGAGGCCTAAGAGGAGGGGAGCCCTTCTTGCAGAGAATAGGGCGACAGAGACCCCCTCCTTCAAATGCCAGGAACCTCAAAACGGTGATGCAAGAAGATGAAGCTGACGCCCCAACAGGGTGGAGTAGGTACAAAGGGCTCCAGGAATAACAAGCTCCAAGGGGACAGGTAGAGAGGCGTCCAGCAGTGGAGAAGGCGGAGCTGACACTCGCCAAGCCCCTCCCATGTGTCTGTATGAGCTCCGCAGCGGTTTTGTGTGGGAGGCATGGAAAACTGTCCCTTCTTCACAACAAGAAACCTGAGACTCAAGTACAGGTCACCCCACTGGGAAGCGACCAGGTAGAGCATCAGGGCCATCTGTGATTCCACACTGACTGCCCTACGCGACAAGCACGGTTACCTTAGTGTGAGTTGACCATCTGCAAAGGTGCTTTCAGGCCATTTATTTAACCTAGTCCTCATATCAGCCGCAGGAAGCTGGAGGCACTATTTCCATGTTCCCGCCAGAAAATCTCAAAGAAATAGCATAACCCATGACTCATGATATAGTAGGTGGCTAAGCTAAGATTCAAAATTCAAGCACAGATGTGCCTGGTAACCCAAGACCCTTTCACGACAACGCAATGGTACCATTATGTATCCCCTGCTGCCTTTCCAGACTGGGGACTAAGTGTTTTCCTGCACAAACTGTTCTGCTGTCTCCAGCTCAAGCTGGGTTTCACCTAACACCCCCCCAGCACTACCCCAACACCCCCATCCTTGAGCGTCTGCCCTTGTCACAGGAAGTCAGACACATTTCCTGTCCACCTCCACCCCCACCCATACCCCTCCGTCCGCAGCCCTGGCTGACTGTCAGTTATGTCACTGCTGTCCTTGAACTTATTCAGTCTCAGGTTCTGGGAGGGGCCCCAAGGAGGAACAAACATCCCTGTGGTTGCATGAATGCCCCTAAATCCAAAGCCGTGTCCTGAGGCAGCCTTCAAGGAGTGATGCCCGTGTGTTTTGTTATAAGACTCCCCTGCCATCTCCTCTGAGACCCTTCCCCTTGGTGCTGAAAGTGAGATGGAGGAAGTGTCTCTGTGAAGGAGAGACAACTCTCATTGGCAGGAACAGTGGGAAGGCAAGACACACATTCCCAGATGGGTGACAGTGATTTCCACTACCTGAGTGTAGATTGTAGGGTGGCAAGTGACAGAAACCCAAGAAAAGCACAAAGCCAGCATTCAACACAGAATTAAAACAAAGGCTTAGGGTTATTGGGATTTGACCTGCTAAGTACTGGACACGCTCCACAACATGAAACCATCACAGCAATGCAATGAGGTCAGATTTTCCATTCTGTCATTTTACAGATAAGAAAGCAGAGGCTGAGTAAGTTTAGGTCCTTTGCTCAGGGGTTCGTAAGCCAGTTAAGTGTGATTCCATCCTCTCTGTTCATAATCACTATTGGAGACAGTATTCAAAATCAGTGCCTTTCAGAACTACCTAGAGGGTTTTACCCACAGAATTTCTGATTTAATAGATCAGGGTAGAGCCTAAAAATATGCATTTTTTACCCAGTAACCAGGTGACTCAAACTTTGAGAGCCACTCTTCTAGTGGTTGGATGGTAATGAATGACTTGCTCAAGATCAACCCAACTTCAATGATAAGGGGATTTTGTATCATCTTGCGTTTGGAGGTGAACTGGGCTGGTGACTCTGTGGGCTTCTTAGATGTAGCGGTAACCAGGACTGAGCCTGATCGTCTCCCCTGTGGCTGGCTCCCATGGAGGGCACAGAGGTGGGCACTTTACTTGTAAGCCTTAAAAGAGCTCACACAGCAATCTCCAAGGGACTAACCCCTCACAGGAGGCAGTACCAGCACTGGTGGCTCCAGACTCTCTGACAGCTGAGAACACAACCAGGTAGCCTGATGCTGCTCCACCTTTTGTCCTGAAGCGTGCATATTCGGAGCTTTGGTTTTACCATTTCAAAATCAAGAAGCAGATATACTCACTCTGCTCCCTGGGCATGTAGCCCCCTGCCTACCTCTACACCCCACACAGTACAACAGGACAAGATGACAATTGGGAGAGAAATGGGAGGAGAGACAGGCAGGCAGCAGCCACAGGTGGTGAGTAGGGGAGCTCAGAAGACTCTGAAGTGACAGTTTCATTTGTTTGAAGTTGGCATAAATTTCACAAAACAATTTAGATCAAGGTAAATACAAAGCAAAACCAAGGCAAAGAATGGAAAGGAAAATAAGAGCAACTTGTAGCACTATGGGGTTGCATTACCAGCTTCTCTGATGCCGAGCGTGCTTTGGATTGCCTGGATGAAGAGGGAACAGTGATGAACAGGGACAAAGACCCAGTTTTTAATCTACACAAGGAGGGGTTGGGGGGCAGAGGCAGCACGCACTCAGCATCTTCCCCATCTGGCCTGACCAGGGCCCCAGAGAAAAGTCGACCTCCTGGATGTCCTGGGCTCACTAGAGATTGTGAAGGGGACAAGAAAGTACTACTGGTTCATGCCCTGGCTGGCCTTTTAGAACAAAGGTTCCCAACCTTGGCTGAACATCAGAATTATCTGGGGAGCAGTTATATCATAATCTAAGGCCACTCCCCAGACCAATTAGATTAGGATTACTAAGAACCAAGTATAAAAATGTAAAAGATAAAAACTATTGGAGTGATTCAATGGACAGGCTGAGAACCACTGTTCTAATATATTCTTGTTGACTTTGACTTTCCTAGATTATTGATAGATTTTGATGACCTGCTTTACATCCATCATCCATCCGGCCACTAAGACCTGGCCTGAGATCCTTCTGACTGCCCCTCTCTGACACTTTGTATCCTTATTTCATTGCACCAATTTCCTCACAAAGGGCATGAACTGGAGTCAGGTAATCAATTTATACTTCAAACAAAACTGAATAAAATTATAGAAGTATTTTCTAGTCCCCTCAGCATAAAATGCCTTCTGAGAATGCAACATAGCCTGTCTAATTGATTTAACCACAAATGACTGTGTAACGTAGTTTTAACCCTAAAAACAGTAGCAAGACAAAGCTTTCTTCTCCCATTTCCAATCAGTTCCTTGATTTTATCCCTATCCAAAAAAAAAAAAAAAAGAAAAAACAACCCTTTTGGAAGATCTATCATTTACATCTTCAAATAACTACCCCCCACCCAACCTGGACATTTGATAATGCAGTAATTATGATTTTTTTTTCCTAAGGATAAACTATACCAGAGAGATAGGTCTTAAGCAATTTTTTCCCACTTTGCCATCATGCTCTTGTCCTATTTTTTTTTTTAAAGTTATTTTAGAAGTGTCTCTTCCAATCAAAGGAAGGCCATTTATTTCAAGATCTATAAATAGCCGTGGGTCTTTAAGATTCTACTAAAACATTGTATTCCTCTGTCTCTGTAGTGTTCATTTTCCTCACAGTTTTCTTATTCCTACACGGCCTGAAAAATCTTCCCCTGTGGGGAAAGCTATGACAAAATCACCAAAATAAAAGGGACGGTGCCAGATGCCCAGAGGGGGCTTAATAATTGCTTAATAAATGAATGTAAAAGTAGCAGAGTGTTTTTCCAACCCACTATAAACTTCAGCACTACCAGTAGCCACACAGGCCTGATCAGTGTTCAGGTCAGGATTCTGAGAAACACTAAGAGAAGACTGCTCTTGAAGCTCTGCCAGGGGCCCCTGGCCTCAGCCAGTATGTAGAATGATCCAGTCTCTACATTCGTCTTTGCTCTGAATCTTTCTTGAACCTTGGGGAAATTCTGTTTGCATCTGGAAACAAAGAGACGGGATTGAGATTATTGGGGGACTTTAGGACTTTAATTCTTGGCACTCGAGAAAATCATATTATTTTTTCATTTTTTAAAATCTCAACCAATTCATCTTATTTCTACATTAATGTGTTAGCCTGGATTCTGTCTTCTAAATCATGCATACTTCTATATGACACAGCCATGATTTACAAATTGTCAACCGCGGCTCGGCGCCTGTGGCTCAACCGGCTAAGGCACTAGCCACATACACCTGAGCTGGCAGGTTCGAATCCAGCCTGGGCCCACCAAACAACAGTGATGGCTGCAAAATAAAATGGCCGGGCGTTGAGGCGGGTGCCTGTAGTCCCAGCTACTTGGGAGGCGGAGGCAGGAGACTCGCTTGAGCCCAGGAATTGGAGGTTGCTGTGAGCTGTGATGCCACAGCACTGTCTCCAGGGTGACAGCTTGAGGCTCTGTCTCAAAAAGAAAAAAAAAAGGCTTCTCAGAGAAGCCCTATTACACTCCTGCAAGGTCCTCCCTTTGGTAACCCAGCTCATAAGAATTTGTAAAACTTAGCTTCCTACTTCCTTGAAACCAACACTAGCTGCTTGCTTCTACTTCTGTAAACCCTGCACTCCAGTGAGAAATAATATGGTAATTTCTTTGTCTACTTGTAAGTCTGATAAAAGCACAGGGACAGAGCTGACAGAGCTCATTACTTTAAGGCTGATGGCCTGCTGAGTTTCTCTGCTGGCAAATAAAATTCCTCCCCCTTTAATCTTTGGTGAGAGTCTTTTGGTTTCAATTCACTGGTCCTGCAATACCATAATCAGCTAATTTTTCTTTCTTTTGGGGGGGGGTGTTGAGGGGTGAAGACAGGGTCTTGTTCTTGCTCAGGCTGGTCTTAAAATAACCTCAAGCAGTCCTCTCGTCTTGGCCTCCTTCCCAAATGCTAGAAGTATAAATGTGAGCCACCCTGCCCAGCCTAGGACAACTCTTTAAACTGGGTGGATTTAGCTTTGTGAAAAACCTATTGCATAAGACCGATTAACACTAGAACTGTTGAAAACTTAGTTATTGACAAGCCCTCATCCTCAAAAAGAATTGTGAGAAAGGATTTGGGGAAATATTTCATATACACACACGTTCATTTTATAGAAAGGAAGACCTGTCAAGTGTGTGAACACAGACACCTACCCAAGGATGTATCTAATCCAGGGATTCTCCTTTCAGGCCTTGTGACATTCTGGGGTGTCTTCAGTCACTTCAAAGGTGTTACCAGATTTTCAAAATGATATTAAACCTAGTTCACTTTAGTTACGAAAATGAGTATTCATACCTTGATTCTGGCGGGGGGGTGGGGTGGGGGGTGGAGAGGGAGGAATGCAAACACTGAACAAAGCACCACTGAGCGTTGCCATTGGGGGTATTGCCATTAAGGAAGTCCTACAGGGAAATCGGGAATCTAGACCTGGTTCACATAGCTGCCTCATGGGTCACCTCCCTCAGGCCCTCAGATGCTGGTTTTCTCCCTGTTCTTCACCTGCACTGCCCAAGTCTCCTCTTCCTGGAATGCTCTCTTCATAATCCCAGCCCAACTCTTCTTTGTCCCTACCTTCTACCCACTGAATACGGAAATTTTCTTAATACTGAAGGGTCTCTAACAACTTGCATTTTGTTTCCGCAGCTTCAGCTGTTTTTGCAAAATATCTCACCTTAGAGAATTGGACAAACAGTTTCATTTCCCAAAATTCTGGTTGATGCCTGCTTAGGTGGGCTTACTGGAGAAGGTTCAAGCTTGACATAGAAAGGTCACATCGCCATCTTTTTGCCTGACTTCCTAGTTCTGGATACTTTCCCTTAATATTTACAATTTCTGAGAAAAATCATCATCTATTCAAAGCCATGACAGCTCCTACCCCTTCCATCCTCTTAAGTCTTGGTTTGACTTACGAACATTCCACCAGGGATCATGGATTATGGGTCATGGAGACCAGAGATCACAGTCCCCTATTTGACAGATAAATTCAGGCCTCTGTGTGGAAAAGGTCTTGCTCAAGGCCACAAACATTGAGTGACTCTACCATGTCATCATCACAATGACATGATTTTTCTCATCTTCTTACAAAAACTCAACACTCAGGTGGCGCCTGTGGCTCAGTGGGTAGGGCGCCGGCCCCATATACTGAGGGTTATGGGCTCTGGCCAAACTGCAACATAAAATAGCTGAGCATGTGGTGGGCGCCTATAATCCCAGCTACTTGGGAGGCTGAGGCAAGAGAATCACCTAGGCTCAGGAGTAGGAAGTTGCTGTGAGCTGGGACACCAGGGCACTCTATCGAGGGCAATAAAGTGGGGCTCTGTCTCAAAACAAAAAAACAAAAACTCAACACTCATGAACATAAGATCCGGATCTAATTAATGGGGTTCCAATCTTTACTCAGCCACTTACTACCCAGGTAGCCTCTCTATGCCTCAGATTTCTCTTTGAAAAGTAGGGATAATTTACCTACCCCTCAGGTGATCAAGAGGATAAATGAGATAATGAAAATAAAGCCCAAGCCTGGGCACACAGTAAGCATTTGAGAAATGATGGTGCTGCTCTGTGGGTTATGTGCATTGAGCAGAACTTTGCTGTTAAACCCAGCAGTGCCATTTCATCAGGTTCTGTCCTACCATCCACATCCTCCGTAGGACCTTAGACGCTGGGGGCATGGCAGGGATGGGAGACAGGCCCTCTATGCGGGCACCTCTGCCACCCCTTGGCCTGGAAAGGGATTTCTGAGTCAGGAAGCTGGGCCTGACGTTGGGAGTGGTGTGATTCAGGCAGGTGGCAACCTCTTGTTCTTCCAGAGTGATAACAAACACCTGCACACAGCTCCACCTAGGAGAAGAATCAAACTGCCTGTGTTTTGTTTTGTTTTAAAGCACACAACTTCCTAACCTCTGAAGTCAGACCCAAATATACATTTGAAGAGAATAAAAAACATACCCCCAAATCCACCTACAACCAATTTAGCTCTAAACCAAGTGCCAGAAGAGAAGTGGAAACTGTGTAATGAAAAACATTAAAAGGCAACATTTATGGAGTATTTGGTGTGTGGTAAGCTGACACTTTTTTTTCTTTTTTGAGACAGAGCCTCAAGCTATTGCCCTGGGTAGAGTGCCGTGGCATCACAGCTCACAGCAACCTCCAACTCCTGGGGTCAAGTGATTCTCCTGCCTCTGCCTCCCAAGTAGCTGGGACCACAGGCACCCTCCACAACGCCCAGCTATTTTTTGGTTGCAACCATCCTTGTTGTTTGGTGGGCCCGGGCTGGATTCGAACCTGCCAGCTCAGATGTATATAGCTGGCACCTTAGCCACTTGAGCCACAGGCGCCGAGCTGGTAAACTCACACTTTTAAGTCATTTATCTTCTAAACAGCCTTTGAGGTTGGTTCCATTGTCATCTCAAGTTCACAGAAGAAGGCTCAGTGCCTTTGGCTCAAGCGGCTAAGGTGTCAGCCACATACACCTGAGCTGGTGGGTTCGAATCCAGCCCGGGCCAGCCAAACAACAATGACGGCTGCAACCAAAAAATAGCAGGGTATTGTGGCGGGCACCTGTAATCCCAGCTACTTGGGAGGTGGAGACAGGAAAATCACTTAAGCCCAGGAGTTGGAGGTTGCTCTGAGCTGTGATGCCACAGCACTCTACCCAGGATGACAGCTTGAGGCTCTGTCTCAAAAAAAAAAAAGTTCACAGAAGAAATGGGGGTTTTGAGGTATTAGATGACTTGCCCAAGGTCTTAAAAGCAGCATGTAACCCAAGCATAAAGATCCAGGCTCTTAAACTCTTAATAACACTCACTCTTAAGTATCATGCTACAAAGTCTTGACAATTAGGAAGACATAGAACACAGAATTCAAGCCTTGACAGCCTTTAGAAATGATCAAACCCAGGGCTGGGTGTAGTGGCTCACACCTGTACTCTTAGCACTTTGGGAGGCTGAGGAGGGAGGAACCCTTGAACTCAGGAATTCAAGAGTAGTCTGAGTAAGAGCGAGACCCCTATCTCTACTAAAAATAGAAAAATTATCTGGGCATCGTGGGCACCTCAAACACCAGCTATTTGGGAAGTTGAGGCAGGAGGATCACTTGATCCCAGAAGTTTAAGTTTGCTGTGAGCAATGATGATGCCCCTACACTCTACCTGGAGTGACAAGGCAAGCTTCTGTCTCAAAACAAACAAAAACCTAAACGCAGCCTTCCTTGTAGGACCGCATGCAGTCACACCAAGGGTCAGAAAGGCCTAGGGACTTGTAGGAGATCTTACATCAAGTTTGTGACTAATATTCAGGACTGGAACCCAAGTCTCCTGCTCAGCACAGCACTATTTCCACATACCCCACCAATAGGAATGGAGCTTCTAAATCAAACGCATGCCTCATTCTTATTTTTTTTTTTTTTTTGAGATAGTGCCTCAAGCTGTCACCCTGTATAGAGTGCTATTACATCACAGCTCACAGCAACCTCCAATTCCTGGGCCCAAGTGAGTCTCCTGCCTCTGCCTCCCAAGTAGCTGGGACTACAGGCGCCCGCCACAATGCCCAGCCATTTTTTGGTTGCAGCCGTCATTGTTGTTTGGCGGGCCTGGGCTGGATTCGAACCCGCCAGCTCAGATGTATGTGGCTGGCGCCTTAGCCTGTTGAGCCACAGGCGCTGAGCCCGCATGCCTCATTCTAAATAAAAGAAGATAAATCAAGCACAGGCCTCATTCTAAATCAAACAAGCACATCCATTACAAATATGAGAGAACTGGGGCTTTGGCTGGGGGATGAATGGAACTCAGGGCAAGCAGCTAATGAACCAGGAAAAGAGCAGTCCTGGGTCCCTTGATTGGACCTGTATATAACCTGAGGTGATCTCAGGAATGTAAAACCCTATAGTGGATTCTAGGGACTTTTGGTGCTAGGTGTGTGTGTGTTTATGTTAGAGATTTGGTGATAGTAAAATGAGATCACGCATGTCAAGCACATAATATTGACTGAAATTGTACAATGATGGCAGTTTTTCATAAGAAATAAATGAACAGAGTCTATGGTCCCAGCTTCCCTCCCTTAGCCTAGGAAGGTATTTTTAATTCTCTCTACCTACCTCCCAAATACCACAGGAGGGGATGGTAAGATAGCCATAACTTTTCATATTCAATTGGCACCTTAAAGTCAATGAGACCACTTCATACCTACAACTTGCCTGTTTCCCAAGGGATGCAGTGTGCAGGGTTAAGGTGTAGGCTGTGGAGTCAGACTATCCTGGGTTTAAATCACAGCGCTGCCCCATTTACAGCTGTGTCTCCTTATCAATGAAGGATATTAAGACTATAACTGTGTGATTCACAGGGTGGTGAAAATTAAATGCCACATGGCTTAGCCTCAGTGAAAGGTCGCAATGATAACCATGAGCGTTAATCATATGAGGCAGCACAAACTGTTTATCTGCTTTTCCCGGGGAGTACCCCCCAGACCTGGAGCTGGGAGCAACTTGCCCTGGACAGCACAGTGTTCTCAAGGAGTCGGGCCTAGAAGGCATTCCGGCTGACATTTTCTCCATGTTCTTTCCCTTTTTTCTTTCTCCATTCCAACTATTTGCCCTGTGTCTCTGGGCCTGCCTGTTACTCTTCAGTGTCTAGGGTACTGTTGGAAGAGAAGAAAGGGCAAAGTGACACCGGGGGGAATTCCCAGCCTCGTCACATACATGGCCTAGCCAGGCCCCTCCCACAGTTCCCAGGAGCCCTGGGTCCCCCCACTCCAGTTTCTTTCTCTCTGGCCCCTTGTCTCTAGGTCAGGGTGTGAAGCCAGATTTGGGCTTGCATCCAACTTGCCCCTTGTCATCTCCTGGAAATGGGAAGAGGTCAATGAGGCCCAGGTCAGCCCCTCACGGTGCTAGACCCACAGAACTGGAACATTTCCTAATCTTGGAAGCCTTAACAGGGCCCTGAGAGCAATCCTCTCAGTCCCACCCTCGTCCCTCCCACAGCCTCTCCCACACCCCTTCTTCTAGGGCCTCTCCCTGTTCTCCCTTCATTCTCTGCAGTCCAGAAGTCACTGTCAACTTGGCCTCTGGTCCTTGCCACTCCTAGCCAGGGACTTCCCTGAGCTGAACCTCTGACCAGCTTTGGGAAACCTGGGCTATTTGTGATCAGAAAGGAGGCTGCATCACCACTGCCTACCAGCCCTTGGCCCATTCCTGGTACCTGGGGCTCTCAGTTAAAGGTTCAAGGGCAGAAAGGTCCAGGGGCCCTAGGAGGAGAAAGGAGAGATCCTTTTGCTTCAGTGCTAAGGAGGGTCCCAGTCTCCATTGTGCTCTGCAGGGAGGCAGGGTTGACTCCTGGTCTCTTCCTATCTAGCTCTAGATTTCTAAAGTGCCCAACACACACCCACATCCTCACCCTCAAAGACTCACACTCACAGATTGTACACAGAGACACACACATATACACTTTGTGGGTCTGGCACATATGCACAGCACAGGTCCACATTCTCATATACACAAACACACACACACCCATGTTCACACTTGCACATACTCCCTTTTCTTGAGGAAAGAAGATAAAAAAATAGTCCTTTCTTTTCTTTCCCTTTGGAAAAACTAGCAACAACTGGAGAGAAAAAGACTGACTTAGACGGCCGTGAGGGAAGAGGAAACAGAAGACAGAGGAGGTGGCTGGGCAAGGAGCAGAGACCCAGAGCCCAAGACCTGGGTGGGACAAGCAGGCCAGGCTGGGGAAGAGCAGACCCCAGCTGGCAGGAGAGAGGAGGCTGGCTGGTGGTTCTTGGCACAGAGCTAAGAAAGCGAGGTGGCCTCAGCACCCTTAGTGGCAGGCCCTCTCCTGTCCTGGCCCTCCTACCCCCATCTGGTCACTCACCTGGGGGAGGGCAGGAAAATGCGAGGGTGTATGTAGCGGGGGCCACCGTCCCTCTGAAGGCGCTGTGAGTCTCTGTGCTTCTGCAGGAAGGAGGGCTGGGCTGAGCTGACTTTTAGGCAAGAGGGGAATTCCCCAAGACAGAGGAGCCAGCCACCAGGCAGCCCCACAAGGCCCAGCTGAGGCCGCATCCTGCCTTCTGGCAGAGCACAGGGCCCTTCTTTGTCAGCCTCCACCTGTCACTTCCCAGACTCTGTCCCCTGCCATGAGTTCCAGGGAGGGAAGGGGGCCCTGGAGAAGAGCTGGAAATCTGATGATTCCTCAGCTGGAGGGGGAATAGGTATAGCATAGGGGCATACTCAGGGGAGGCCTGGCCTAGCCTGCTTGGGTTCTCCTGAGGGCCTCTATTTCCCCCTTTGCCTAAGGTGGGGGATTCCAGTGGCTCCAGGCCCCAGGGAAGCTGACAGATGCCCAGCATACGTCCTCCCGCCCCATTCCTAGCCCATCTGCATCCACTTACTCTGTGGATTCTCCATAGTGAATGAAGAGCCCTCTCTCCTGCCCTCATGAATGTCAAGTGAGGCCTCAGAGACCTGCAGCATGAGAAGCTCTGCACATACTGGCTGGAGTGCTGAGCACCCCGTCCTCCCACCCTGAGCCTCAGGAACCCCCAGCTATAAAATAGGGAAAATGAGTCCTGCTTTGCCTGACCCCTGCAATGGCGATTAAAATAAAGTTGTGTTTTGCAGACACTCTTTGTAAGCTACTGACTACTTGACAAATATAAGTGTAAATGTAAGTAGAGATGTGTTTGAGCAGGAGAAATGCAGGGGGCTGGAGGAGCCTGGACAGGGAGTGTCAGGTCAGGATGTGGGGACTGGGAAGTCTTCCTGGAGGAAGTGACACTTAAGCTGTTCACTTGCTGAAAAGATGCCAGTGGAGGAGATGGAGAGGGCCTTTCCGATGAGCTGGCCTTTTCTGATCACTCCTATTTCCAAAGTTTCTTTATTCTCCCAGCAACATTTATAAACGGCTGAGGATACAAGGATAGACGAGTCAAGCCCGCTTCCTGCCCTCTCAGAGCTCACAGACTCTGAGGAGCCACACATGGCTATTCAAATAACAATTAATTGGAATTAACAGTTCAGTTCCTCAGTAGCACTAGCCACATTTCAAGTGCTCAATGGCCACATGTGGCTGCCACACTGGACTGCACATATATACAACATTTGTCATCTCAAAGTTCTATCGGACAGCATTGCTCTTGCGACTATAGGCAAATGAATAGGCAATTACAATAAAGAGTAGTAGAGGCGTGTTGGCAGGAGAAATGCAGGGGGCTAGAGGTGCCTGGACAAGAGTGTCTGGATGGGATATGAGTACTGGGAAGTCTTCCTGGAGGAAGTGACACTTAAGCTGAGAGTAGCCAAGCAAGACAAGGAAGGGTGTTCTTAGCAGCAAAAGGAATAGTATAGAGAGTATGCTTGGGAAGTGAAAATTGTTCCCTCTGAGTGGAGAGCGGGGTTTGAAGCAGATGAGGAGAGTAATAGAGGTGGGCCTGGAGAGGTGAGCAAGTCCAGGCCACAGGAAGCCACAAGCAAGGGAGGACCTGGGTGGGGGTGGGGATCAGGGATGGGGTGGGGAGGCTCCACTAAATCCAATTCTCAACTGCTCTCAACTGTCCTTCAGATTAATAGTACCTGGGGGGTGGTGCCTGTGGCTCAGAGGAGTAGCGTGCCGGCCCCATATGCTGGAGGTGGTGGGTTCAATCCTAGCCCTGGGCAAAAGCTGCAAAAACAAAAAGAGTACATGGGGAATGTTAGAAGGCTCTCCTAACCCAATGGCCTCACTTTACAGATAAGGAAGTGAAGGCCAGACAAGGGAAGTGACTTTCCAAGTGAGTAAATGGAGGGACTTCCTGACTCCTGGTCCAGTGCTCTTTCTCACACCACACTCAGTCCCTCAGTGACACTGCCAATTTTCAATTTCCACATGTGGTGTGCAAGCAGCTACCATGTTGGACTGCATGGATATTTCTACCGCCAGAGAAAGTGCAATCAGCCAAATTCTAGTAACCCTTGAGCTAGACCCGGGGCCTAAAGAATAATAAGTTTCCCTTACATATAGATCCTTTTTTCTGTAAGGAGTAAAGATATGTGTAAATTAGCCATCAAGTCCTTGGATTGTGATAGTCTCTATACAAGATATTTTGTCTCTGGAACCTTGATAATTATGGATCCTCTGTGAGTTCAGAGCCTGGCTTGGACTGGCTCCTGCCCCTGGAGTTTTAAAGAGTAAAGGGAGACCACAGGGCTAAGGAAGTTCAAGGAGCTTGGCCAACCTGAGCAGGAATTTCCGGTGAGGAACACCTGACTTGCATAACCCAGGGGAGGATTAGGTCTGAGCTCTCCCTGCTGAAATGCTGAGAGTCATCACCTTCTCAAAACTTCTTTCCCACCACTTCTGCTTCCCCCACCTTCTTTCCCACCTCTTCTGCTTCCACCATGGATTCCCTGAAATTGTCTTCCCTATTCAGACCAGAGGATAGTCACCAAGGAAGAAGAGGCCCTTGGACTGGCCATCAGTAGAGCTGAGTTTGACTCCTTGGCTCTGCTCTATGGCCCTAGGCAAGTCTCTTCCCCTTTCTGTCCTCAGCTTCTCCTATAATACGAAAGAATCAGAATGGGTAATCACTAAGGGACCTTCCATTCTGACCCTGTATGGAAGTCCAGAAGTTCAAAGGAAGGAGAAATCAGGGTTGGCCAAGGTGGTTAGGAAATAGTAACACTAATAGCTAATATTTTAGCTTATTCTACGCCAGGCTAGGCACCATACTCGATGCTCCTAAATGAATTATTTCATGCATTCCTCATAAAAACCCTATGAGACTGGAACTGCTATTTTATAAATGACGCTGCTAACAAATGGCACAGCTAGAGCTGAAATTCATTTAAGGTCTGCAGTGTTCACATGGAGGGAATGAGACCTACGCTGGACCTCCAAAGATGGCTGAAATTTGAATATATGCAGGGAAACTCTCACAGGACCACTCTCTTAATACTTAATTATGCAGTCCCATTTCACCCATGCAGCCCTAAACTCCCAAGTGTGACCCTGGTACTCAACAGAGTTTGAAAAGCCGGGTTTTCCAACTCCAAAGTGAGAATTATTTGGTCAAGGGTGGTGGCTCATTCTGAGAGGCTGAGGCAGGTGGATTGCTTAATCTCAGAAGTTTGAGATCAGCCTGAGCAAGAGTGAGAACCCATCTCTATTAAAAAAAAAAAAAAAGAAAAAAAGAATTATTTGCTCATATGCAAACAGCCAAGGAAAACTCATTGTCATGACTCAAGACCATCTCTGGTCTTGTTGCTGATGTTGTTAGTACAACAACAGGATTGGGCTAGTCTTCTAATAGCCATTCAATACTTATTTAGGAAATGAATAAGTTTGACTCTCTGTGTTTCCTGATTCACCGATTCTGTTGAAAACTCCCCAAAGATGGCTTGGCGCCTGTGGCTCAACAGGCTAAGGCGCCAGCCACATACACCTGGGCTGGCGGGTTCAAATCCAGCCCGGGCCCGCCAAACAACAATGACGGCTGCAACCAAAAAATGTCCGGGCATTGTGGCGGGCGCCTGTAGTCCCAGCTACTTGGGAGGCGGAGGCAGGAGACTCGCTTGAGCCCAGGAATTGGAGGTTGCTGTGAGCTGTGATGCCTGGCACTCTCTCCAGGGTGACAGCTTGAGGCTCTGTCTCAAAAAAAAAAAAAAAAAAAGAAAAGAAAAAAAAAAGAAAACTCCCCAAAGATAAAAACTCCTCATCCCATTAGGACTTAACCCAAGTTTGGCAGATTCCTGGGTGCTACCATAAAGCTGAGAAACTAGACTCTTTCATGGGTAGAGCCTTAGAAGCAACAGTTTTAATAAATTCCGAGGTGGACCCAGTAGAGTTGGAGAGGCCTAAGCTCCCTGAGCTGAGTCTTCTACCTTCAAAGAGAGAATTATCTGCTCATATGTAGTCATCTAAGGAGCAATCATTGTCATGAATTAGTGGGAGGTATTTGATTGTGCTTTTACTTATCTGAGTCACAGCAAGCATCAGATCCATAACTTTTGCAAAGTTCTACTCAAGCTAGGAAAGTTACCTTCTTTTTCTTTTTCTTTCTTTCTTTCTTTCTTTTTTTTTTTTGAGACAGAATCTCACTTTGTCACCCTTGATAGAGTGCTAGGATGTCATAGCTCACAGCAACCTCCAACTCCTAGGCTCCAGTGATCCTCTTGCTTCAGCTTCCTTGTAGATGGGACTACAGGTGTCCCTCACAATGCCTGGCTATTTTTTAGAGATGGAGTCCCACTCTTGCTCAGACTGATCTTGAACTCCTGACTTCAAGCATTCCATCCATCTTGGCCTCTCAGAGTGTTCAGATTACAAGTATGAGCCACTGTGCCCAGCCTAAAGTTACCTTCTTATCAGAATTTTCAGCTGCAAGAGGTCACAGAATAGCAGGTTTGCAGGTGTTCACTGGCTTAATAGCCCACTCAGAGCCAGCGTGCCCTGCCTATCAGCAGGTGGTCACCCAAATTTTGCTGCTATACTTCCAAAGCTAGAGAACTGACCTCCTCACAAGTAGCCTATTAAGTAGTCAGCCAACTTTCAGTTATGTAAAACTCAGATCTGCTTTCTTTGATGGCTGCCCATCAATGGCTGACAAATTCCTGTCAGGGCCTTTATGGTCTGGCCTCTACTCACCATCCATTCCCAGCTCCACTCCAGTCACACCTGGGAGTTTTTGGTTCATCAAATGTGCTAGCTCCTTCCTGCTGCTTTTTGGTTCCGTGGGTGTGCCTCGGTACTTCCCTCCACTGTATCTTTCTCCTGGACAATGCCTACTTATTTTTCCTGTCTCAGTTGAAGTGTGCCTCCACTGGGGAGTTTTCCTGACCTTCCCCATCCCTATAGCTCTCCTGTGGACAAGGAGGAGACAGAATTATTTGCTCATATGCAAACAGCCAAAGAAAACTCATTGTCATGACTCAAAGACAGTTTGAGTCTTTTTTTGCACTTTCAAACTCTTCCTCTCTCTCCCCCTGCATCTGTGACAAAAATGACTATTGCTGCAGTTAGTTTAGGGTCTGTAAAGCAATAGTTTTCAGCCGGGGATGATTTTGGACCCCACAGGACATCTGGCAGCATCTGGAGGCACTTTTGGTTGTCGCAATAAGTCAAATCTCCTTCCTCATACTTCTCTGTGTCCCCAGTTTTCTTCCTTATGTGCCAGTTTCATTAGATCACTTTTAGCCTCAAAAACATTTCATTAGTGGAGAGAAACCCCCCCCCCATGGCTCCCTTTTGCTTTTAGAACAAAAGCAAACCTCTTTAGTCTACTGTCTGAGGCTCCTGAGGTCTGTCTCCAATCTCTTGCCCCATCCTCTACTCTTCCCAAACGCAGGGGATGGTATATGTCAGCCACACTTGATGTGGGGGGTACTGCTGGCTTTTAGCGGGCAAAGCCAGGAATGCTGCTAAACAGACTACAATGCACAGGATAGATCCCCACAACAAAGAATTCTCTGACCAGAATGTCACTAGTGTTGTCAATGTGTCAATAGAGAAAGCTTGTGCAAGAGTATAAGCTCCATGCAGTCAGGAACTTTTTCTTCTTTGATTTTCACAATTTCTCCAGCACCTAACACGTGACCACCAATCAACAAATGTTTGTAGAAGGAAGGGGAGAAGGTGGAGAAGGAGAGAGAAATGGATCATAGAATGCAATGCTAGGCTGCATCAAGTGTGGCTGACATACGCGCCATGTCCCTGAGGTTGGGAAGAGTGGAGGACGGGAGAGAGAGATTGGAGACAGACCTCAGGAATCTTGAACTCTGGGCTAAAGAGGTTTACCTTTGTTCTATAAGCAGTAGAGAGCCATGGAAGGCTTTCTTTCCACTAAGGAAATGTTTTTGAGACTAACAATGATCTGATCAAACTAGCACTTAAGGAAGAAATCTGGGGACAGGGAGAAGTATGAGGAAGATTTGACTCGTCTCTGACAGAGGCAGGTCTTGGAATCAGAGGTGCTACCACTGTAACATGATGTCACATGAGGCAGGTTGTAAGTCCACAAGATATTCCTCTGTATTTTATTGATGCACACTGGACAACTCTGGTTGCAAACAATTGTCTGGAAAGCTGGAAGCAGCTTTTTCCAGACTGTGAATAAGTAGATGGATATTCAAAACCACTTTCAGTCTGTATGCCTCTGTGAGGTGCCAGGCCCACTGTTGTTAGCGTCCTTTCTCTTGTTCTCACCCTCCTCATCTATCGAAGGGTGTCAATTCTCTTTGCCTATTTATAATGCTAGGAATAGCTATGTGCACAAAAGGAGCACCCATTAGGATAATTTCACAAAAAACATTATAGGCCAAGAGGTTGTCAACCTTAGTGTCCGTCAGACTATCTGATCTCCATTTGGTCTTGGACAGGGCCTTAGATCAGCGAATCACAATCCTGGCCCCATATATGAATCACCTGGGGAGCTTTTTGAAAGTACAGATGTCAGGCTGGGAGTGGTGGCTCATGCCTGTAGTCCTAGCACTCTGGGAGGCCAAGGCAGGTGGATTGCCTGAGTTCACAGGTTTTGAGACCAGCCTGAGCCGGAGTGAGACCTTGTCTCTAAAAATAGCTGGTTTTGTGGCGGGAGGGTGTAGTCCCAGCTACTTGGGTGGCTGAGGTAAGAGAATCATTTGAGCCCAAGAGTTGGAGGTTGCTGTGAGGTATGACGCCATAGCACTCTACTGAGGGTGAAAAAGTGAGACTCTGTCTCCAAAAAAACAGAAAAAAAAAAAAAAATGGTGCAGAGGCCTTGTCTGGTCAGCTCCACTAGTGACGCAGGCAGTATGTGTCTTAGCGCACCAACCACACGGGGCTCATTCTCAGCGCAGCTAAAAACAAGCAAACAAAAAAACAAAAAAAGAAAATACAGATGTCCAGGCTCCACCCCAGCCAAATCACATCAGAATCTCCAGGTATGTACAAAGCTCCCCAGGTGATTCTGAGGTGCAAAGTTGGAATCACTGCCTTAGACGCTGCCCTCTTCATGTTGGTTCTGACATAGGTGGTCCCAGGGCCTCAATATCCTTGGGTCACTGTGGTTTCCCAACTTGGACTTGTTCTGCCTTTTTGTGTCCGAAAGGTGACTTCTTAGTAGCAGGGTCAGAGAATGTGAGGACAACAAATACTAGCATCTGGAGAGAAAAGAGCTCCGTCCAGAGCTCTTGTGGTAGACATGAAAGGAAAAATTAAAACTGAAACTAAGTCACAAAGTGGAGAGGAGGGATATGTAATTCTGTCAGCATTTGAAAAGTGGGATTCAGGGAAGAATGTGCAATGTTGTGCTTCCCAAGGAAACAGATACAGGACAATATGTTGCAAGATTCCTGTCAAAGGAAAAGGATCCAAGTACAAATGTTGCAAGACTGTGCTGCCGAAGGAAGTGGCTTCTTAGTCTATCAGATCTGGAACAAAACTTAGAGATTATCTTGACCAAACTTCTCACTGGATAGAGGGGAAACAAAGTCCTGGAGAGGGGAAGGAAATTGCCCCCGGCCAGGCAGAGCTCTTACCATCCGGGCTTCCTGGCCACCTCCTAGCCCCCCCTCTTCCCTCTGTTCCTCAAGCATATACCGCCTTGCTGGCTTGGTCCAGGTCTCTTCCAGACAGAGTCCAAGGTCAAATGAAGAGACTACATCTGTGTGTCTGGATCGACACCTGCCAGATGACAGGGGCTAAAGCTAACGAGTGGCAGCGGCAAGCTGGAGAGGAAGGAGCAGTGTCTGATGATGTGGCCTGACCTCAGAAAGGAAGCCTGGTCACCAGGGGGAATTTCCCCGGGGAAGGTCTCATGTCTATGCAAATATTCCCTTCCAATTAACTTGGACCCCAGGACGGGAGCGTAGAAGAGGAGGGATGACACTGGGCAAGACAGAGGAAAGGCATATAATAAGATCTCAGTGTCTCCAGGGTTCCAGGCACTGTGCTAAGCTCATACGCTTCATCTCGCTTTGCCCCTAAAACATCCTCCAACCTGGGCAAATTGGGAGTCTGAGGCCCAGTGAGAAGTCATGTTGCCCAAGAGAACGCGGTACATTCCAACCCCCACAGGAGACCGGACCTCAGCGTGTTGGTGGTGTCGATGGATTTGGTGGTTGTGCTGCTACTGCTGACGAAGGTGACAATGATGAGGCTGGAGCCCGAGAAGTCTAGCAAAGTTTCATTTTAAGTTTCCATCTCACTCACAAGGGGAGTTTTATCCTGGGAACAGCCAAAGGCATCAGGAAGGTAGTGACCCTGACTCACCTTGGGCAAATCCCAGCACTCTGGTTTTTCAAGGTCCCATGGTGGCAGGGGATGTGATTTAACCCCTTCACTACCAGCTTCTAGAACACTCCTGGGAAAGTGAATAGAATGAGATCCAAGCTTTTGAAGGAGAATCTATTTCTCCCCTCTGCCTCTTTAAATTTCACCTAGAGCCTCATCACCTCCAGGCACATCTTCTCTGGGGTACTCTACTTTTTCCCCCAAAGCTCGATCCCATTTACTATGTGGTAGTCCATGGAGCTGGCCTTGTTTCCCAGAGCGGGACAGTGGGACTCCCAGGAGGACTACAGCTCAAATGTGGGGCCATTGATGTCCGTAGGGCCTGGTTATTTCTCCTCCTATCAAAGAGCTTACAGAAGAACAGGCAGGTCCCTGATTTCTGCAGTTGTGTGCAGCAGTACATTTGTAGGCCTGAGAATTTTCTTTTTCTCTGTGAGGTCAATAATGTGCGCTCCTGTGTGTATGTGTCCGGCAGAGTGTGTGGCTCTGTTTCACCAGCAATGTGTTTCTGATTCCCGTGTATGCTCCGTGGGTATGGCTGGCAGTGATTTGGAATTCTGTGTGTGACAGGCAGTAGTTATGGGCTTTGAGTGGATGTCAGGTGTATGGGAAACTAGGGAATAGAAATGTCTTATCAGGCCCTTCCAGGTCAAGCTCCACAGTCCTCAAGAAGGGGAAGTTGGTGGGAGGGTCTGATTGTAGCTGGAGGCACAGTGGGCAGACGGTGGTAACTGGGAGGAAGGAGAGGGACCACCCACAGAAGGAAATGCCTGTTCCGGAAATATTTTAGAACAGCTGGGCCTGGGGGAAGGATCCATTCCCAGATGGCTCTGGTGTAGGGTTATAGCTGAGAGGAGGGCAGTGGAATGGCCCCAACCAGGTGCCTTTGGTCTCCTGCTCCCCCTCTGGGTTCCCAGGTAATACCTGGCTTCACCTCTGCCTCCTTCCCCTCACTCTCCACCATAGGTTGGGCCCTTTCCTTGTTTTATTCACTATCTCTGCCTCCTCTGTGCTAGTTTGTGTTCTCATCCCTCCATATCCAGGGACCTCAGTGCTGGCTTTGTCTTCTCCACACTGCCCCCCAGGGATTATCTTTTCATCTCTAATCATACTACTCCCAACCCTAGCACATTCAGAGGCTAGTCTAGGCTGGAGTGCAGTGGCATCATCACAGCAACCTTGAACTCCTGGGCTGAAGTGATCCCTCCCACCTCAGTCTCCTAAGTACCTGGACTACAGGTATTCACTTGGCTAATTTTTTAATTTGTTGTAGAGATGGAATCTTATTTTGTTACTCAGGCTGATCTCAAACTCCTGGCCTCAAGCAAGTCCTCCCCCCACCCCCAGCCTCTCAAAGTGCTGGGGTTATAGGCATGAGCCAGTGCACCTGGCTGAGCCCAGAGGTTTTAACCTGAATTCTTGGTGACCTTCCCAGATGATGTCCTGGCAAAGCAGCTGATGCACCCAAGGTCCCTAGGAACACTCCCAAATGCTTCTACTTTCTCAACTCTGTACATTGCCTCTGCTTGGTTCTCTATCCATCTTTGGAGGTACATCTCCAAGGCCCTGTTCTTTAGGGAGCTTCTATCATCCTTGCTGTGGTGAGTCTGGGGCTTCTGCGCTCAGTTGAGTTTGTTCTGACAATCTGTCCCCACTCAGCTCTCTGAGAGCAAGGGGCATAGTAGAGGATGTCAGTAGCCCTCAGAGGCTGTTGAGAGAGGGTCCCCCTCTCTGAGCCTCTTTTCTATAATATGGAATCCTGTCTCCTCTTAGTAATACAGAGCTGATAAACTTATCAAGTCCTTCCTATGTTTTGGACAGTGTTCAGAAATATACATATATTGCAGTATTTAATTTTCACAGCCCTATGAGATAGACATCTTTGTCATTCCCATTTTATGGATGAGGAACTCAAGGTGCAGACAAGTCAAGTGACTTGTCTATATCCAGTAGTAGATAACTAGGATTTGAATCCAGGCCTGCTTATTCTCATAGATCTAAGCCCTGAGTAGAGGGCTCAGTCATGTAATTAGAATTTCCCACTTGCCTTACTGTAACCATCAAGTGGGGAAATCTCCTTTAGGAAACCTGAGGTCTGGTGGGGAATGGAGAAACGTGTTAGAGCATTGATTTACCGCTTCTGGGTTCTGAAATTTGGGTTGGGCAACTTGACACTTCTCCCTCCCATTCTCAGCTCTGTCTGGCTTCCACCAGCAAGAGGTAGAAGGGGAAGTGTTGGCAGAGAGAGCCGAGCTCAGAGTCAGGAGACCTGGGTCTAGCCCCAGATTGGCCTTATTAATACCATGGTCACAGTTCTGTTCTCTGGGCCTCAGTTATCAGACGCATAAAATAAGCAGGTTGGCTGGGATCATCTCTAAGACTATTTCCAGCTCAGTCAATCATGATGAACTGCCTGTATCTTCAGGCAATTTGTTTCACCACTTGGAGCCTCAGTTTCCTCACCATTAAATGAGGGTGATCACCCCAGTACTGCTGTAAAAAGGAAGTATGGCTATGGACAAGAAATTTCTCAAGTGGGATTCCTCTGGCAGTGACTCACTGCTCTCAGCTGCACTGGGGCACAGCAAACATCAGGGGGTTTTAAATAGACAACAGCTCCCACAGGGCTCTCCACTGGCAGGAAGTGGGAGAGTGGCAATTCCCAATAGCTGCTCTCAACCAAAGACCAAAGTCTGCCCATGCCAGTCCAGAGTTTCTGGAAGGGGTCTGCCCTGAAGGAAAATGCATGGCTCCAGGCAGGAAGGCGAGCAGAGAGGAGCTGGGGGCTCAGCGGTGACAACAAAGGTAAGAGAAAACACAGCTGCTTATAAAAGCACTGGTCCTGGGCCAGCGTTGCTTCTCTGTGGAAGTGACAGTTATCATCGGCAACTCAGAAAGGGAGGTGGGAATTTCTGAGGGCCCCTTCCAAACACACTTAGAACATCATAGCCATCCTTTTCTCCCACATTGAGATAGCAGCGGTTTGGCCTTCTGCTTTCTCTTTCCTTTTAGTTTTAATTTAGCCCTCACCGCCTACTCCTCCTTGAACTTTGCCCAAGAAGCAATCTCCAGTGTCACTTTAGAGAGAGCTGAGAGGGAGGGCCACTCAGTGGGAGCTCCTTAAAGCCTAGAACCACAATGATTCATATCTTCAGCACATAGAACTTGACATGGCACGTAGGAGCCATTCATTAAATATAAGCTGCATGAATGAATAAATCAGTGACTGAATGGGGTGCTTGGATTAAGAATAATGGCTACTCTTTCCTCTGCTTCAACTCTGAAGAAAAAAATGTGATCTGTCCTACAGGCACCTGGGTCTTAATAAGATTGTTGCAATAGCCTCCCAACTGGCCACCCATCATTCTTCCCTCATCCGTTTTTCTTCTGTGGATAGCTAGATGCATACCTTCCTTACCCAAAACCTTCAAAGGCTCCCCCTAGGTTATAAAAGAATATTCTGCCATTCAAGGTCCTCCATAATTGGACCCCCTACATCATCTAATTTCATCTACCTGATCTAACACCTTAGAGTGATTTTCAACCAGTGTGCTGCAAAATTTTAAAGGTCATTATTTTTGAAAGAAGTTCAAAGTACAGGAAGTATGTTCCTGTTTTAAACTTTTTGATCAACATAATTTAAGGGCACGATGGATGTTTAACTACAGGTTCAAGTGTGCCCTGAGACAGAAAAGGTGGAAAAAGCCTCCCTTAGAGTGTCCCTCCTGCTGCCAACCAATCCCAGATCCCATCCACCTTAACTGAAAATTTAGTGTAAAACACATATAGAGGCATACGTGGCAAGCACTCAATTTCTGCTATTCTCATTCATGGTTGCTAGGCACTTCTTCTGTGTCTTCTCAGCACCCTCACTTCTTGTCCTCAGATTCCATTGCTCTTTCCTGTTCTCCCCTGACCCATTTGCCTCCATACATATTTTAAAGGCATTTTTGAGGCAGCACCCGTGGCTCAAAGGAGTAGGGTGCTGGCCCCATATGCCAGAGGTGGTGGGTTCAAACCCATCCCTGGCCAAAAACTGCAAAAAAAAAAAAAAAATAATAATAATAAAGGCATTTTCCTTTTTGGCTTCAGGTGCCTCTGTGACCTGCAGCTGACTGACTTCTTTGTTTTTTTGCAGTTTTTGGCTGGGGCTGGGTTTGAACCTGCCACCTCTGGCATATGGGGCCAGCACCCTACTCCTTTGAGTCACAGGTGCCACCCAAGCTGACTGACTTCTTAAAATCAAAGGCAGAAAACACTATGGACTCCACCTCTCAGTATCTATAATGAAGCTGGGTTCAGAGCCAGACAGACACCATGCTGAGCCCTTCCACGCATTACTTCATTTTACTCCCATAGGCCAAAGGATAAGTAGAATTAGGGCCCCACTCTACAGATAAGGAAACTGAAGCTCATGTGCTCATAGTTACAAAGGTCTTACTCCAAAGCTCTTAACCATTTTCATTAACAGTTTAAATTGGGCAAATGCTCCACAAAGCTCTCAGCTGATCCTCACGGCATTTGGGCTCACAGCCTGGTAGAGAAACAAGTGGATAAAACACAACAAAGTACATTTTCTTAGTTTCAGATTCATTATGGCAGAGATAAGAGAAAGCTCTTCTTCGGCTCGGCGCCTGTGGCTCAACGGGCTAAGGCGCCAGTCACGTATACCTGAGCTGGCGGGTTCGAATCCAGCCCGGGCCTGCCAAACAACAATGACGGCTGCAACCAAAAAATGGCCGGGCGCCTGAAGTCCCAGCTACTTGAGAGGCAGAGGCAAGAGACTTGCTTGAACCCAGGAATTGGAGGTTGCTGTGAGCTGTGATGCCACAGCACTCTATCCAGGGTGATAGCTTGAGGCTCTGTCTCAAAAAAAAAAAAAAAAAAAGAGAAAGCTCTTCAAAATGGGCCAACCCCTTACTATACAAATGAGGAAACAGGCCCAGGAGGGCAATGGCTGGTCCAAGACCACACTGCAGGGGAGGGAGAAGACCACACCCAGCAAGTCTC
>CAUYRH010073990.1:0-21598 GCA_963574655.1 Perodicticus potto
AGCGGGATGCCCACAGCCCGAGTCAGAGGTTGCACTGAGTTACCACGCCCACTGCACTCTGCTCAGGGGCATAGGGTGGCACTGTGTCTCAACAAAAAAAAAAAAAGAAGAAGAAATAAAAAATAAGCAACGAAATAAAATAAAAAACCAAAAAAAAAAAATGAACTTGGTAAAAATGAAAAAAAAATCATGTAGGTCAGAGCCAAGCTCATTTATTTCTCAAAATTAAGAGTGGTATTCTTACATAACAAGTAAAATTATGGTAGTAAAGACAGCACAAGTTCTGGTAAAGTTTTGTGAAAGATGGTATGTGCTACAGAGAGTCATGATTCAGGTAACAAGTCATTCAGGTCTTTGTCATGCTCCTTGAGGTTGATTAGATTAGGAGGGAGGTGTCTTTGCTATTAATATGTGAACCCTCCCTATGAAACCATAAGGAGAGAAAGAACATGGTGAGGGAACATCTGGAGGTCAGCTTTAGGGGGGCAGATCAGGACCAAGCTCCCCCGATGTTACAGATTTATGGTATTCTCTCTCTCATGCCCTGGCTCTCCCAGGCCAATTATAACATCCTCCCTGTCCCTAATCTGCCTTTAAAGCAGCATTCCTTTCTCAGTGCAGAACAAAGACTCTTAACAAACATGCTAATTTTTAAAGTCAATTAAGCACAATCAACCTATCGCATTTTTCCCCTGTATTGTATTTGTCTTTCAATTTTATTTAATTGGCTTATCATGGGTGTTGTCACTAAAATAAACGTCAGTTTCTATTTCTCTCTCCCTTAAGACACTCGTGGACTGAGCATCTTCTTTAGGAGCATAGTGCCAGCCCTGGAGAGATGTAAATTAACAGGATGTAGTTCTTTCCTAGAACGAGCTACCTCTCCTGTCAGGATACAAGCACTACTGGTGCTGATGTAAGTGGAGTTATTTTGTTTTTTCCCTAAGTCTTTCTTCTTTGTCTCCTGTTCCCAGTAGAAAGTAGAAGCCGGTTCACTTCTGTCACTTCTCAAAGATGAATATCAGTATTTTAAAAAATTATTATTCCCTTATAATATTGCTCATATTAACTATATATTTTTGTCAATTTTGACTATGTATGTTATTTTTTAAAAAGACTGAAAGTCACTGTGACTTGCTTGCAATTTTTGGAATATTAACAAGGTTTTTCTTCTTTAAAACCTGGTTAACACCGTCAGTATGAGACTGTCTGCCTGGAATGCTCTTCTCTTGGCTGTTAAGCACAGCCAGCTCCTCCAGCATGAGGCCACCAGAGAGCCACTTCAGTGATATCATTATCTGCTATCACAGCACTCTTTTGTTCCTTTTGTGATTTTAACACAATTTGTGGTCATTTAGGTTACTTTTTGTCAGGTTGATTATCTCCCTCACTAGACCACAAGTCAAAACCTTGCCTTTTTCATAGCTGTAACTCCAGTGCCTAGCACAGTGCTGGGTATATCACTGTTGTTGGGTAAATGTTTATTAATTAATAGGAGAAGTATTGGGGAAGAAAGCAAAAGAGGGAGAAAGAGAGATATCCCCAACAGTCAATCACCTTGCTCTTCTTTTGAAACCCTACGAGGGCTACTATCTGGGATAGAGGTCTTCAAAACATCTTCCTTAAACCTTGTGCATAATTGGTAGATATTTAAAATGGCACAGTTGCTGTGGAAAACAGTATGGTGGTTCCTCAAAAAATTAAAAATAGGGCCTCTTTGCCTTTTACTTGTTGTGACAGTGGAGGTTCATTCACTGTCTATAAGGAATGTATCCTGCTTTGTAAATCTTCTTGCCCTATAAACCTATCTTTCTCAATAAACTTTAATTCACATTTGCCTTAACAAATATAAATAAATAAATAAATAAATAAATAAATAAATAAAAATAGAATTATTGTATGACCCAGCAATTCTACTTCTAGGCATATACCCAAAAGAATTGGAAACAGCATTTCAAAGAAATCTTTGTATACACATGTTCATAGCATATATTATTCACTACATCTAAAACATGGAAGCAACCCAAGTGTCCATCATCAGTTGAATGGATAAACAAGATATGGTGCATTCACACACACACACACACACACTGGGCTACGGTTTAGCCTTTAAAAGGTAGGAAATTCTGGCATACATTACAATATGGACGAAACTTGAGACTATTATTCTAATTGAAATAAGCCAGTCACAAAAAGACAAATACTATATGACTTCACTTATGTGGGGTACTTATTGTATTCAAAATTATAGAGACAGAAAGTAGAATGGTGGTTGCCAAAGGCTAGGAAAAGAGAGAAATGGGAGATATTTTTTAAGGGGCGGTAAAAAGGCTAAGTGAATTATGGTACATATACACATACCCTGAAATATCACAGTATCACTGTGGTATTATAAACAGAATGTTTTGTCCCCCCAACACACACACCATTCATATGTCCTCCCTGCCCACCGCCCCACACACACACCATTCATATCCCAGGCACTGGGGCTTCTGGGTGGGAATTAGGTGGTAAGGGTAAAGCCCTCATGAATGGGATTAGTGCCTTCATAAGAAGAGGCTAGAGGGCTCCAGTGCTCTTCCTGTCATGTGAGGACATGGCAAGGGATGTCTTTCTATAAACCTGGATCACAGCCCTTCAAGAATCTGACTCTGCTGGCACCCTGATGTAAGACTAGTCTACAGAACTATAAAAAATAAGTGTTTGCCTTTTAAACCACACAGTTCACAGCATTTTGTTATTGCAGCCGGAAATATGACAAGTCGTTCTTAAAATTTCTGATCTCAGAAACACTTTATCCTGTCAGAACTTTTTGAGGACACCAAAGGGTTTTTTTCCTCTATTTGGGCATTTCTATTAATATTTGTCATATTTAAAAGTAAATTTGAAATCCAACACTCATTCATAATAATAACTCTCAGCAAATAAGGAATGCAGGAGAATATCTTCAACTTGATAAAGAATATCTATTTAAAAACCCTACAGCTAGGTGGCTCCCGTACTCAGTGGGAGCTGGAGTAACAAAATACCGGCCATACACTGTGGCTGGCAGGTTTGAACCCAGCCTGGCCCAGCTAAAATCAACAATGACAACTGCAACAAAAATATAGCCAGGCACTGCGGCAGATGCCTATAATCCCAGCTACTTCAGAGGCTGAGGCAAAAGAATCACTGAAGCCCAAGAGTTGGAGGAGGTTGCTGTGAGCTGTGATGCCACGGCACTCTACTGAGGGTGACATAGTGACACTCTGTCTCCAAAAAGAAAGAAAAAACGCCCTACAGTTAGCATGATACTTCATGGTGAGAAACTTGAAACTTGCCCTCTAAGATCAGGAACAAAGTAAGGATGACCCCTCTCATCACTACTTTTCAACATCATACATAAGAAAAGAAAAGAAAAAGCATACAGATTGGGAAGAAAGGAATGAAACTGCCTTTGTTGACAGGCAACTTGATAATGTATGCAGAAAATTGGAAAGAATCATCAAAAAACTCCTAACAACTAATAAGTGATTATATCAAGATTGCTTTCCTACACACCACCATGAATAAGTGGAATTTGAAATTAAAAACACAATGCCATTTACAGTATCACCCCCAAAATGAAACACTTAGGTATAAATCGGACAAAATATGTATAAGGTTATAGGGGGAAAACTAAAAACTCACAAAAGAAATCACAGAAGAACTAAATAAATGATAAGACATTACATGTTCATGTATTGATGAAGTACTCACTATTGTCAAAATGTCAATCAGTGCTTCTCAGCTTATCTATGAAATCAATGCAATATCCCAGCAAGTTATTGCACAGATACTGGCAAACTATTTTGAAAATTTATATAGAGAGGCAAAGATCCAGAATAGCCAACATGATACTAAAGAAGAGTGAAGTTGGAGGATTGATACTGCCCAACTTCAAGACTTACTATAAAACTACAAGAAAGTGTGGTATTGGTGAAAGAACAGTCAGATAGATCAATGGAACAGAACAGACAGCCTAAAAATAGACTCACAGAAATATAGCCAGCTGATTTTTTTATTAAATCAGAGCTGTGTACATTAATGCAATCATGAGGTACAATGTGCTGGTTTTATATAAAATTTGAAATATTTTCATCAAACTAGTTAACATAGCCTTAATGGCATTTTCTTAGTTATTGTGTTAAGACATTTATATCATACATTTAGTAAATTTCATATGTACCCTTGTAAGATGCACTGTAGGTGTGGTCCCACCAATTAAGTCAGCTGATTTTTGACAAAGGAGCAAAGGCAACACCATTGAGAAAAGAGTCTTTTAAACAAATGGAGCTGGAACAATTAGACATCCAAATGCAAAAAACTAACTAAATAAATAATCTAGCCTGGGCATTACACCCATCACAAATTACTCAAAATCGATTACAGAAATGATTGCAAAATGCAAACCATAAAACTTCTAGAAGATAATGTAAGAGAAAATAGAACTTTGGGTTTAGTGATGACTTTTTAGATAAACCACCAGAGATATGATGCAATAAGCTGGTCTTCATTAAAATTAAAGATTTCTGCTCTGTGAAAGACACTGTCAAGACAAGCCACAGTTTGGGGGAAAATATTTGCAAAAGAAATATCTAACCAACAATTATTATCAAAAATACACATAAAATTTTTAAAACTCAACAATGATCCAAGCTGGGAACGGTGGCTCACTCTTATAATCCTAGCACTCTGGGAGGCAAGGTGGGTGTACTACTTGAGTTCAGGAGTTTGAGAGGACGCTAAGCAAGAGTGAGACCCTGTTTCTAAAAATAGATGGGTATCATGGTGGGCACCTGTAGTCTCAGCTTCTAGGGAAGCATCTAGGGAAGCTGAGAGAGGCAAAAGGATTATTTGAGCCCAAAAGTTTGAGATTGCTGTGAGCTATGATGACTCCATGGCACTCTATTGAGGGTGACAAAGTGAGACTCTATCTCAAAAAAAAAAAAAATGAGCCAAGACCTTAAAAGGTACTTTGTCAAAGAAGATCAACAAATGGCAAATAAGTATATGAAAAGAAGAAAATGCAATTGTTATCAAGGAAATGCAATTAAAACAGCCAGGAGATACCACTACACACCTTTTGGCCAAAATCTAAAACAGATGTCAGTGAGAATATGGAGCAAAGAGAGATCTCACTCATTGCTAGCAGGAATGTCAAATGAGGACAGCCACTTTGAAAGACAGCTTGGCAGTTTCTTACAAAACTAAACATACTCTTACCATACATTCCAGCAGTCATACTTTTTGGTATTTAATCAAAGGAGATGAAAACTCATGTCTAGGGCCGGTGCCTGTAGCTCAAGCAGCTAGGCACCAGGCACTATATACTGGAGCTGGCAGGTTCGAATCTAGCCCAGGCCTGCCAAACAACAATGACAACTACAACAACAAAAAAAAGGGCGGTGCCTGTGGCTCAGTGGGTAGGGCACCGGTCCCATATACTGAGGGTGGCGGGTTTGAACCAGGCCCCAGCCAAACTGCAACAACAAAAAAAAACTTACAGCAGCTTTATTCATAATGATCAAAAGTTGGAAACTACCATCTAACTCCAGTGAGAATGGCCCACATCACAAAATCTCAAAACTGCAGATGCTGGCGTGGTTGTGGAGAGAAGGGATCACTTTTACACTCCGGGTGGGACTGCAAACTGATACAACCTTTTTGGAAGGAAGTATGGAGAACTCTCAAAGAACTCAAGCTAGAACTCCTATTTGATCCTGCAATCCCATTACTGGGCATCTACCCAAAAGGAAAAAAATCCTTTTATCATAAGGACACTTGCACTAGACTGTTTATTGCAGCTCAATTTACAATCGCCAAAATGTGGAAACAACCTAAATGCCCACCAACCCAGGAACGGATTAACAAGCTATGGTATATGTACACTATGGAATACTATTCAGCCATTAAAAAAAAATGGAGACTTTACAGCCTTTGTATTAACCTGGATGGAAGTGGAACACATTATTCTTAGTAAAGCATCACAAGAATGGAGAAGCATGAATCCCATGTTCTCAAGTTTGATATGAGGACAATTAGTGACAATTATGGACAAGGTGGGGGTGAGGGAAGGGGAGAGCAGAGACAGAAAGAATGAGGGAGGGGTGGGGAAAGGAAGAGCAGAGGAGGGGAAAGGGGGGTGGAGTCTTGGTGTGTGCCACATCTTTTGGGGGCAAAACACGATTGTAAGAGGGACTTTACCCAACAAATGCAATCAATGTAACATGGTTGCTTGTACCCTCAATGAATCCCCAAGAATAAAAAAAAAATCTTTTGAAGACCATTAAACCATAAAAAGACTTGAGAAGTATTTTTAATATTAGATTTTAATATTCAATTGTGCACATTTTATTGGAAATTTTGTCAGAACTTATGATCTTTATATGGCTGAGGAACAAGGTAGGAAAGACCTCAGGGAAGAAGTTCTAGCTTTCCATTGGTCGTTGGACATCTGTGTTGGGACAGTAGAATTATAAAGTGGGTCTGAGGGTTTAGGGATGTGAACTAATGTTTACCTGCACGTATGATGTGATAGCAGATCCAACAGCTCCATGGGCAATCTCTCCATTCACTACCAAGCTATTTCAACCAATACTAAAAACTACCATATTTTTAGCACCTCTTACAGCAGGCACATTGCTGTATACTTCACTTACATTACCTTATTTAATCTTCAAAGAAAGTCTTAGAAGCAAGTATTATGTTATTGTATCTATTTGATAGATAAGGAGTCTTGTAGGGTGGTGGTTCTCATACTTTAGTGTCTATAAGAAACACCTGGAGAGCCTGTCAAACTACAGTTTTCTGGGCTTTATCTCCAGGATATTCTCATTCAAGAGGTTTGAGGAGGGGGCCTATGCAGTTACATTTCTAACAAGATCCCAGGTGATGGTGAAGTTGATGCTGGGTCAAGGACCACACTTTGAGAACAACTGAGTTAGAGGATCAGGGGTCAGTATTCAAGATAGTACTTAGCAGAACCAGGAGTCACACAGGGAGTCATTGGAATCCAAAAATTATGTTAGTTCTCTAAAACTGCACTTATTCATTTCAGTGAAGTGTGAGATGTAAATTCCATCAGAGGAATGAAGGAAGGGAGAAAGGAAGGAAGAAATAAAAATAATAGAAGACAGCATGAGGACTCAGGTAAGGGAGAAGCCCCAGCACATTTAATTGTGAGGGTTTTGGAATTACATTGACTTGTCTCACCTTGAGACCAAAAGTGATTGAGCTCACGATTGGAAGGCCTTTATACTTTTGGGGTAATAGTCATCAAAATGATTAAAGAGTAGAAGGTAACAAGAAACCCTTTCTCATGAAGATAGTTTCTGAATGAGATTCAATATTTTTCCTTGAATATTTTTATAAGTGGCTTCCTTAAGTGTCATGGTCTTGCAAGTCACTTCATTTCTCTGTCCAATCTTTTCCCATAAAGTACTGATATTAATAATGACCACTTAATGAAAAGGTGGCGAGGATCACAGATGTAAGCTATAGGAATTGGAAAGTGTTTGGCTGATGTAAATGAATATATTCTTCTGTTGAATTCCTGTGTGCTGACCATATCTTCAGCAACATTCATGGCTTGGATTCATGTGAATTCATTAAGTTTTCAGTGCACTTAGGATGTAATACAGAGTCAAGTATTAATTAGAAAGAAAGAGTACTGAGACAAAAAGGTGTGGACAAACCTGGAGGGGAATATTTCAGGTCTCCAGAGAGAAGGAGAGAAGGGAAAAATACTCATAATGTTAATACCTTCATAATATCACCCACTACCATGGATCAGTGACCTTTATTTTATATAAATGCCTAGAGCACAAACAGAAGGCAGACAGTAGAGTAGTTAAGAGTTCAAATTCCTTTATTAGCACTTGATAACTTTGTGGAGGCCACTAACTTCTCTAAATCTCAGCATCCTCTATGTCAAATTATAACACAACACAAGAGTTCTGTTAAGAGGCAGAGCAAGATGTCAGACTAGAAACATATCCTTACTTGCTACTTGCAGCAAGGCAGGAGAAAGAAACTCCAACCACCTCTGGCTGGAGGAACTCCCCCAGTGGCATCACTCCAGGGGGAACAGTGAAGCCTTGGTGGACTAGAGGAGCCAGCAAGGAGGTTTGGACCTGAGGAAAATTAGTACAGAGGGCAAGGGCTTGGGAATGGGCAGGGACCAGCTGGCAAACCCACCAGGACTAGGGATAGGAAAGGAATGTCCTGCAGTTTTCTTTTTTAATTTTGGGCTATACTGCTCACTGGATCTGCCTTGGAAAGCTTAAATGAGTAAGGGGACTTGAACAGTGTCCAGAGGTTGGGATTGAATATCAGGTGTGGTGGATCCCCCATTGGCTTGGCTACTAGCTGAGTGCCATCTCTGTGGGAAGGTCATGTGGGAGAAATAGTCTGCAGGGTCCTAGTGTACGGCCAGTTCTGGTGTGCCTACTGATCTCCCACATTCATCCACCCTTGAGGTGAGCTGAATAGCTCTGAGAATTGTTGGGAGCACTGCGTGACATGCCTGCTAAGGAATATGGCAAGAGCTTAAGTACCCAAATCCTGCAGGGACTGAATGTTGATGATGGACCAGGCACTGATCGAGGGCAACTAAGTCAGGGATACAGGACCCTATCTTCTTGGCAATTAAGAGTGGCTCCTGACTCTAATTTTTCCACTGCAAAACAGTGTATTTTCTCTGTCACCTAATACCACAGTGCCACCTGGTGTCCAGTCAGTATATATGCAATGTATATACATATAGTTATAAACATATACTTCTTTGTTTTTTTTTTTTGTTTTGTTTGGTTGGTTGTATTTTTACTTTTTCATTTTTACTGTCTTCAATAGCAAGGGCTCCTCCATTTTTGTTACACTTTTCCCCTTGTATTTTCTTTCTTTATTATTTCTCTCCTTTTTTCTTTCTTTTGGTAGAGATTTTTCTAATTTTCTCATCTTTCCCACATAAATTTCTCACATAACAGCTAAGATATCCTTTTTTCCTTTTATCTTATACAATTTGATTTTAAATTTTATTCATATATTTTAATTTAAATGTTTTCTTTTCTCTGAGTGCTGGGGGCAGGGGTCATAGCATTAGTCTGGCTCAAGGAAGTAAAGAGTCCATGGTCTAGGTTGTTCTTCTAGCTTTGGCCTTTGGAAAGACAGTATAGGCAGGTCCCCACTGCGATATACTATTGAATTTTTAATTTTTTTAAACTTTTTTTCCTCTTTCCGTATTTGGCAGATGTAGTGTCTTCCTTTGGGCCAGGCAGGTAAAAAAGTTCCCAACTTCAAGGGATCTACCCAATCTGGCTCCTCAAAACCTAGAGTTGAGGGTGTAGCCATAGCACCTTATCAAACAACATCATTTCTCCTATTGCTCTCTTTCTCTTCCTTCATCCCCTTCTTCCTCCCCTTTTCTCTTCTTTCTCCTTTCTTGATCTTTACCCTTCTCTTCCTTTTGGCCTTAGGCAACTTCAATATCTAAGCTCCAAGACAAGGTAATTTAAAATGAAGGAGGTAGTGAGAAGGAAAAATTAGGGGAAGAGAGTGAACAAGAAGAAAACACACATGAGGTGAAACCAACAGAAAAATTCTGGCAACATAAACAACCAAAACAAAGCTATCTCCTTCCAGGGAGCCTCTTTAGGCAGTTATTGCAGAGAATTCCACTCATAAAGAATTAATGGAAATGACAGAGAGGGGACTTAAAATATGAATGGTAAAGACAATAAAAGAAAAAAAGAAATAGTTGAGAAAGTGGAAAAACAGAACCAAAAAATGGATGAAAAATATGAAGAATAAAAAAAGGATATGGCATAGCTTAAGGAATTGAAGGAGTCAGTTAGGGAAATTGAAGATGAGAAGAAAGTATCAATAACAGATTAAACCATGAAGAAGAAAGAATCTCAGAGCTAGAGGATAAAGCTCTTGTACTAACTCAGACAGATAAAGGGCAGAAAAGAAGAGAGAGAAAGCAGAATATTTGCTGAGAGAATTAACGTTTTCATGAAGCATTCAAACATAAAATTATATGTATCCCTGAAGGGGAAGAATAATGTCCCAAAGGAATGAAAGCCCTACTTGGAAGATATAAATTAAAATTTTGGGGGTATCACTAAGGATTTTAAAACACTCCTTTCAGAGGGATATTGAACCTGGGTCACCTCAACAGAGAGCATCTTCAAGACACCTTGTAAGAAAACTGTTTTAAGTCAAGACAAAACAGAAAATTCTGCAAGCAGCTATGAGTAAGCACCAATTGACCTACAGGGAAAGAGCCATCAGGGTAGCAGCATATTTCTCAGCTGAAACTTTCCAAACCAGAAGAGAATGTTCATCTACCTTTAACTTGCTAAAACAAAACAATATTCAGCCCAGAATTCTGTATCCTGTGAAACTAAGCTTCAAAATCAATGGAGAAATAAAATATTTTACTGATATGTGAACATTGAGGAAATTTGCCACAACAAGACCAGCTCTACAGGAAATACTAATACCTATTCTCCACATTGACCATTACAATGGACCATGAGCAAAGTAAAGATGTACAAACTAAGACAAAACTTAGCTTCCAAAGGTTAAAATGAAGCAACAGACTTTCACAAAGTAAAATGAATAGAACTTCACTGCACTTATATCCACTTATCAATTCTCTCAATAAATGTTAAAGGCTTGAATTCCCCACTGTAGAGGAAGAGGCTGGCTGACTAGATAAAAAAAGCACAAATCTTCCATATGCTGTCTCCAGGAAATATACCTAACCTTGAAAGACAAATCTAGACTCAGGCTAAAGGGATGGAAAACAATATTTCAGACAAATAGAAACCAGAAGAAAGGAGGGGTCACAATTTTAGTTTCTGATATAAGTGGATTTAAAGTAACCAAAGTTAAGAAAGATAAAGATGGGCACGTCATTCTGGTCAAGAGATCAATACAACAAGAGGACATTTCAATTCTAAATACATATGCATTGAACTTAAATGCTCCCATATTCATGAAACAGACCTTGAGTGGTGTCAGCAGTATGATTTCCTATAACACCATAATATCTAGGGACTTTAACACCCTTCAGGCAGAACTGGACAGATTTATAAACAGAAACTAAATGAAGATACAAGGGACTTAAATGTAACACTAGAACAAATGAGCTTAGTAGACATATGCAGAACACACCACCCCAAAGCTAAAGAATATACATTCTTTTCATCAGCCCATGGAACCTACTCCAAGATAGAGTAGGTTCCTAGGATACAAATCAATCCTCAACAAAATTAAAATACTTGAAATTATACTTTTTATCTTTTCAGACCACAAGGCAATAAAGGTGGAACTCAACATCAATAAACGCTTTCATCCCTACACAAAGGCATGGAAATAAAACAACCTTATGCTGAAGGATAGTTGTGTCAATGAAGACATAGATAAAGAAATTATTAAATTCCTCAAACATAACAAAAATAAAGCCACACATTCTATGAAGTTATATGAAGCATACAAAACGTATGGCATACTGCAAAAGTAGTCTTAAGGGGGAAATTTATTGCATTAGATGCTTATGTTGAAAAAATAGAAAGAGCACACATCAACAACCTTATGAATCTTCTTAAGGAAATGAAAAAGGAAGAACGATCTAACCCCAAACCTAGCAAAAGAAAAGAAATAACTAAAATTAACTCAGAAAAAAGTGAAATTGAAAACAAAAGAATCATTCAGAAAATAAATAAAATAAAAAGTCGGTTCTTTGAAAAGGTAAATAAAATTGATAAACCTTTGGCTATATTAACTAGATACAGAAAAGTAAAACCTCTAACAACATCAATCAGAAATGAAAAAGAGGATATAACAAAAGATACCACAGAGATATATGAGATTATTTCTGACTACTATAAGAAACTCTATGCACGGAAATTTGACAATGTAGAGGAAATGGACCAATACCTGGAATCATGCCATCTCCCTAGATTAGCCAGGAAAAATTTTCTTGAACAGACCAATATCAAGCACTGAGATTAAAGAAACAATGAAAAAGCTTCCAAAAACAACAGCAAAAAACCCCTGGACCAGCTTCAAGAATTCTACCAAACCTTAAAAGAAGAGCTGGTACATAAATTGCAGACTATTCAAAACATTGAGAAGGAAGGAACCTTCCCCAACACATTTCATGAAACAAACATTACCCTGATACCAAAACCAGAAAAAGATCCAACTAAAAAGGAGAACTACAGACCAATTTCGCTAATGAATATCAATGCAAAAATACTCAACAAAATCTTAGCTAATAGATTAAAAAAATTATACATTATGATCAAGTTGGCATTATCCCAAAGATGCAAGGCTGGTTTAACATGCAAATCCGTAAATGTAATTCCCCATATTAATAGAAGCAAAAACAAGGACCATATGATCCTCTTAATGGATGCAAAAAAAGCACTTGATAAAATTCAGCATTCTTTTCTAATAAGAACATTGAAGAGTACAGGCATAGGTGGTACATTTTTAAAATGTACTGAAGCCATTTACAACAAACCCACAGCTAATATCATACTGAATAGAGTAAAACTGACAGCTTTTCCACTTAGAACTGGAACCAGGTTAGGATGTCTTCTATCACACTACTATTCAACATAGTGCTAAAAGTTGTAGCCAATGCAATCAGGCAAGAAAAGGATTTAAAGGGCATCCAAATGGGGGCAGAGGAGGTCAAAAATCTCACTCTTTGCCAAGGATATGATCTTATACTTAGAGAACCCTGTTATTTCAACTACAAGACCCCTAGAGGTGATCAAGAAATACAGTGATGTTGGGTCGTGCCTGTGGTTCAAATGAGTAGGGCACCAGCCCCATATACCAGAGGTGGTGGGTTCAAACCCAGCCCTGGCTAAAAACTGAAAAAAAAAAAAAAAAGGAAAGAAATACAGTGATGTCTCAGGGTATAAAATCAATGTCCACAAAGCAGTAACCTTTGTATATGCCCACAACAGTCAAGCTGAGAAGCTAATCAAAAACAAAATTCCCTTCACAGTAGCGCCAAAGAAAATTAAATGTCTAGGAATTTAGCTAAAAAAGAAGTGAAGAACCTCTACAAAGAAAATTACAAAAAGAAAAGAAATAGCAGAAGACATTAACAAATGGAAGAGCATACCATGCTCCTGGATGGGAAGAATCAACATTATTAAAATGTCTATGCCTCCCAAAGCAGTCTACAGATTCAATGCAATCCTAATTAAAATACCAACATCATATTTTAAAGAACTGGAAAAAGTAGTTCTTTATTTTGCATGGAATGAGAAAACAAAGCTCAAAGCATCACTCTACCAGACTTCAGGTTATATTATATTAATGAAAACAAATCTCAAAGCATCACTCTACCAGAATTCAGGTTATATTATAAGTTCACAGTGATCAAAAATTGCATGGTACTGGCATGAAAATAGAGAAAGAGACATATGGAACTGAATAGAAAACCAACAAATGAAATCAGTCTCTTATTACCATCTGATCTTTGATAAACCAAACAAGAACATACACTGGGAAAAAAAATTCCTCTTCAATAAATGATGCTGGGAGAACTGGATAACCACATGTAAAAGAAAAACTAGATCTACACCTTTCACCACTTACAAAAATTGACTTAAGATGGATAAAAGATTTAAATCTGAGATATGAAAAGATAAAAATCCTAGAAGAAAGTGTGGAAAAACTCTTGAGGATGTTGGCCCAGGGAAAGATTTTATGAAAAAGAATTGAGCAGCAATTGCAACAACAACAAAAATAAACAAATGAGACTTAATTAAACTGAACAGCATTTACATGGCTAAGGACACCACAATTAAAGCTAATAGACAACCATCAAAATAGGAAAAGATATTTGCCTGTTATAAATCTGACAATGGTTTGATAGCTAGGATCTACAGAAAATCAAATTAATCAACGAAAAAGAATAACATTCTCTTCTATCACTGGGCAAAAGACATGAACAGAACCTTCTCTGAGGTAGACAGATGAATGGCTAACAAGCTTATGAAAAAATGTTCATCATCCCTAATCATTAGAGAAATGCAAGTCAAACAACTCTGAGATATTACCTAACCCTAGTAAGATTAGCCCACATCACAAAGTGCCAAAGTTGCAGATCCTAGCATGGATATGGAAAAAGGGGAGCACTTTTACACTGTTGGTGGGGCTGCAAACTAAAAAAGCCTCTTTAGAAAGAAGTATGGAGAATTCTCAAAGAACTAAAATTAGATCTTCCATTTGACCCTGAAATCCCACCACCAGGCATCTAGCCAGAAGAAAAAAATGATTTTATCCGAAAGACATTTGCACTAGATTTTTTCTCATAGCTCAATTTACAATTGAAAAGATGTGGAAACAACCTAAATGTCCATCAATTCAGGAATGGATTAATAAGCCATGGTATATGTAGACTATGGAATACTATTCTGCCATAAAAGATGGTGACTTTACATCTTGTGTATTAACCTGGATGGAGTTGAAACACTGTTTTCTTAATAAAGTATCACAAAAATGGAAAAGCAAATATCTGATGAGATTAGATACTAATATGAAGCCAGTAGACAATCTAATTCACTACTACAGAGGAGAAAAATACTCATTTCAATTCAAGGTGGGAGGAAGGGGAATGAGGGAAGAGGCGAAGGGAAGAAGGGGGGATTGGAGTGTTCTCAGTGGGCACAATGTAGGTGTGTATGGCACACCGTTTGGGCGTGGGACACAACTACAAGAGGGACTTTTCCCAATAAACTGAAATATTGTGATCTGGTAGTTTGTACCCTCACATTAACCTGAAATTAAAAAAATAGAATCTGTTAAAACTAAATATGCTAATGTACATTAAAGGGTTGACACAACACCAGAACTACCTTATCTTGACATACATTTAATAAAAATATTGAGGAATAAATGAACAAAGAACAAACACACACACATGCACTCTTCATCAGATTCACAGTCTTTCTTGGAGATGGCTCAGCCCAATAGCTCCCTGAAATGTGTCCCCCTCTTTCATCTGACCTAAAAGTAGGGTGTTCCTTATCATTTCCCTTCCTTCTGCATCATGTTCCCATCCTACTTCTGTGTTATAGATAATCCAAGAACATGGGTGAATCACCTCAAGGGACTCTCCTCATAGTCATAGAAAAGTACAGATGGAAATGGCAAGCAAAGGTGACATTAAAGTATGGATGGAAAAAGAACTCACATTCACATTTAAGGAAGTCAAATTATACAAGAAGGCATGATGACCTCTTCTGTACATTGGGGAAAGAAAAGAAAAAAAGCAATTATTTTTACATGGATCATGGAAAAAAATAGCTTTGGGTAGAAATTACTTATGTAGTGAATTTATGTTGGCTTGTAAGACAAATTATACTATCAGGAAATGAGGTCAGAGGAGCAGGGAAGGAGAATGGTAGGAGGGGCTTGCATGGGAAAGGTTGCCTTCATTATATGTGAACCTTAAAACAGCTGGTGACATTTTTTAAAGTCCTAAGTTAAAAATGTACCACTTTTTAAAAAATCCCCCAAAGCTAAATCTGACTTTACTTTGCTTGCATTTTATATTCACATATAACAATGCTTGAAGTATAACAATAAAAATAGCATAAGTAGACATCTTATTAAGAAGCAGAAACATGTGGAGCCTTTTTGGTATTGCTGTGTATTACAGGTCTGTTCTGGGGATCTCAAATTCAAATGCCTAATGGGGCCCAGTAGGGAGTGTTAATGACTCCCACAGAACTAAATCAGGGAGACAAGAGGGAATAGTGGGGACTGTAGTGACATGGAACAAACACAAGCTTTTAGAAGGGGGCAACTGCTTCTCAGTTTCAGCCAATAGAGGGCGTAAGGTTGCCAGATCGTATAGCTTTTTCAGAAGACACTAGAAATCTAAAATCCCAAATGATATGCCTGGTTGTTTAATGTTGGCTATTGGCTGCATTTTTTTTTTTTTTTGGTATAAAACTCTATTTTTTTTATTCTGCATACTTTAATTCCAAAACAAAATAAAAAAACAAAACACAACATCCAATCCCCTTGGTCAAACTTGGGAGGGAATAGGGCTTGAGACCTTTGTTTCCTGCCTTAGACCTTTCTCTCTTCTTAGTCTTTTTCTTTTCTTAGGCAAGAAGAGAAGAAACTAGACATCAGCAGAGGAAGCCAAGTGGAACATGGCCACTCAAGGCTGTGGGAACCATGGGTACACAATACAGAGGGCAAAAGGCTACATAGATTTTTAAAACTCTATGAGTCAAACAAAAGTTATCTTTGAGTCAGATCTGGCCAACACAAAGTGACTTCTGGTTTATGCAGACCTAAGCATGCACCATTGTGGAAAGGATTCCCAAGGGCAAGGATTTTGCTATGACTTTGTCCATTTGAGCCTCATTGGTCTATACATGGGATAGCCAGTATCTTCTCCATGAGAGGAAATGAAGGTCAACTTAGCTCTGTTTAAGAGAAACCATGTGTGCACTGGCTCTGTAAACAGACAGATCTGGAACTGAGGCCCTACTCTATCACTTACCAGAACTGTATGAGATTGTACGGCCTCCAGACTCCTTATCTGGACCAAGTTGATAATAGCTCAAATGTTTATTTCATGGATTAGATGAAATTATGTATATAATATTCACAGCAAAATTCTAGATACATAGAAAGAACTAAAAAAATACTATTTCTACTGAAAAAAATAATTCTGGCCCCTCTAATTACATCTCTGGTTAGACCTTTGTTTCTTCCTCTCCATATCTGCATCTACCCAACTCAAATTTGCACCAGTGTATCTTGGTCCTGTACATATCCTTTATCTCTGAGGCAGTTTGGCTACTCAGGTTCCCACCTTCAGTACTCTGTTGGGTAGAAATTGAACTATCCTTTCTGATTATTCTTAACAAATGACTCTAGGTCCTGGTTACATGCAGAATGATAGAATTTGCCATTTTTGGTGCCGGTAGGAGATTTTATATATGTATATATACATATGCACATACATACATATACTATGTACATATATAGTTCACCCCTTTTTTTCCCCCTTGAAGGCCAGCATCTACAGTTCAATCCTTTTATCTAGAATTCTCTTCTCTAAGGGTCCTTATAGAATCACTCTTGCATTTTTTGAATCCTCCATGAGATAGGCCAGTCACTACCTGGCATAGAACCTGTTTATTGGACAGTTTGTCTTTGTGATGCTCAACTAAACTTGACTTTCTGAAAGATTGTATAAACTTAACTTTCCTATAGATTGCAGCCATCCATCCTAGTTTTCTTTCTCTTGAGCAGTAAAACAGAATGTGGATAAAAGAAAGAATACAGTAGGCTATAGACTTATGTGTCTGAAGTTTACCCTTTGAAATAGGCCATAATGAAAATCAACATAAACTTATGTCTGAGTTACTGAGGTATTCTATTTATAACTATACAGGGTGACACAAACTAAATGTATATAAGAAGTATATATATTAATTTGAAACTATTAAGCATAAGAAAATTCTACTTTTTCCAATACATAGAATGATATCTGCGAAGAGTTTTCTTACCAGAATCCACTATTGGTCATGTTTTTATGAAGAACAGACATATGAATTGCTGATATAAGGTAGTTTTTTGTTTAATGAAAGTATAATGTACAAGTCACAGGCCTTTAAATATCTCCTACTGTTTGCCATCAAGTGCAACGTATGGTCAAGTTCCATTTCCAATAATATGCCCTTCAAATAATATGCCAATGCTTACTCTACCTGTGGAGGATCATTTAGTGGGTGTCTCTGATAAGCTAATATTAAGCACCACACCAAATGATCCCAAAGGCCAAGCTTGTGGGCCACTCACAGATAGAAAGTTTTGAATATCTCAGTATGGATTTGCATGTATTGCCATAAATTTGGAAACCACTACTTAAGCTTATAAATTAAGCTTGATCAATATTTATTGAACATTTCTATATACCAAGTACTGTTTTTGTCTCTGGAAACAAAATGTAAATAAATATATAGTCCTTTTGTTCCAGGGTTTATGTTTAGAGACATGGAGACATGTAACCTGGTTATTTGAAGGTAATATGGGAAATGCTATGATTTGGTGCAGAGGCATGCGCCAAGCATCTGAGAGCAGAGAGATGAAAATTGAAAACTTGGATGAGATGATGCCTTGTTGAGTCTTGAAGATTGAGTAGGAGTTCATAATGACAGCCAAGGTATATAGAGCACCAACTGTGTCAAGCAGTAATCTAAGTGCATTTACATGTGTTAGCTCATGAAACCTTCATGTAAACATTATGAAGTGGGAGTTATTATCTCTTCATTTTTATAGATGACTGAACTGCAGTACAGAAAAATTAACTCTCTAGTTAGGGTCAAATGACTGTAAGTGGTAAGACTAGCATCAGAACTCTGGAAATCTGACAAGAGAGGTGATGGTCATCATAGTGTACTGCTTTTATTTTACTCAAAGATATGTGAAAGTTACACCCAGCAGAAGGGGAAGTACAAGAAAGGCATGAAAAGTGAGGGATATAAACCAGTATTATTAGAACATGAAGCAGAAGAGGTAAGAGATTAGGTGAGCAGGAAGGGGTGCAGAAGTGCTAAGAAGGAGATCTTTGGCAGGTTAGGAGATGAATCTGAGCATGGCTAGACTCCAGAAAGCAGTCTATTAGAAGGCATCTTTAATAATCCAGAGACGGGGGAGGGGCAAGATGGACGATAGAGCTTCCGACAGAGGCTCCCATTCAAAAGGAAGGATAGCGCCTAGAAACTGCCCAGTTGAGCCGAAGACTAGGAGCCCAGCCAAGAGAGAGAAGTGATATCTGCAGGTCACCTCTGCTGAGGCAAGCTGTGACTCCAAGAAACCATGCTTCAGGCAGAATAATTGAATGAAAGTCTTCTGCCATTCTGAACTTTCAGTACACTTTTCCCCCCTTACCTGAGGAACCAGAAGCCTGACCCTTGCTGAGACTGAGGGAGGAGGATTTGAGCAGTGCCTACCCTCCCTGTTAGCTGGACCAAGTGCCCCGCCCAGTAAGAGAATCCGCGGATGTTCTGAGCCCCCGCCCGCTCCTCGCCCAGGGACTCTGCCAGGACCCCCGCACGGCACTGGACAGCCCCCCAACTGGACCACCGCCTGCCGCCTGCTCCGGCTGGAGACTCCACTGGCAATTGCAGCCACTCGGCCTCTGGCTCCCCGCCCAGGCCAGGAACTTGGGGAGATGCATAACCTTTGTCCTCCCTTACCCTCTCTGCCTGTGCACCGGCCCCACACATCTGGCCAGCAACTCCAGAGGCCGGGTAAACCGTGCCCTCCCTCTGGAGCCCTCCTCCCAGGCAGAGACTGCAGGAGGGGTGGGCTCTCTTTGCAAAGGCCACTGGGTGCTGGGAACTCCCAGAACCATGTGCACCATCCCACGCCCTGCAGCTGGATCTGGGTGTGTCACACTCCAGAGCTGCTCCCACAGCCAGAGCTCCCTGGCTGGGGAAGTTCCAGAGGAGCTACACAGGGTCACTTCCTGCAAAGATCCAGCAACAACAGAGTGATTCTGATCTTGGAGAGATACCTCCCCAACTCTGAGGATGGTCAGAGGCAATGGTGACAAATAATCATGAGGCAGAATCAACGGAAAAACTCTGGCAATATGAATAATCACAGTAGATCAACTCCCTCAAGAAACAATGAGGCAGATATAGCACAAGATCCCTTGCATAAGCAAATGGCTTATTGTGAGAAATCGAATTCAGAGTCTGGATAGCAAATAAGATCAGAAGAATGGAGGAAAAGATGGAATTAGAATTTCAAGGAGTAATCCAAAAGATGACACAAAAGATGTCTCAAGAATTCAACAAATTCAAAGAGAAAAAGAGCAAAGATTTTGACACATTGAGACAAGAAGTTGCAGGCCTCAAAGATCTGAGAAATACAGTAGAATCCCTCAGTAATAGAATGGAGCAAGCAGAAGAAAGGATTTCCAACATGGAAGACAAAGCTTTCAAATGCTCCTAAACTTCCAAAGAGGAAGAGAAATGGAGGGCAAAAACAGATAACTCTCTCAGAGAGCTCTGGGATAAATTGAAGAAAACCAATATTTGCATTAAAAGGATCCCTGAAAGTGATGAAGTGGCTTCACAAGGTACAGAGTCTCTTCTTCATGAGATTATGAAAGACAACTTTCCAGAAATGCCAAGATATTCTGAAATTCGGATAGCATTCAGAACTCCAGCATGACTCAATCTGAATAAGACATCCCCCAGGCACATCATAATCAATTTTACTAAAGTTAATATGAAGGAGAAAATTCTGAAAGCAGCCAGACATAAGAAAACCATAACCTACAAGGGAAAGAATACTAAAATAACTGCAGATTTCTCTGCTGAAACCTTTTAAGTTAGAACAGGATGGTCATCGACTTTTAATCTCCTAAAATAAAAAATAACTTTCAACCCAGAATCATGTATCCAGCTAAACTGAGTTTCATTTATGATGGAGAAATTAAATACTTTAATGACATCCACATGTTGATGAAATTTGGAATAACTAAACCAGGTCTCCAGGATATTCTCAGACCTATCTTCCATAATGCCCACCATAATCCTCCACCACAAAAGTAAACTCACTCAGAAACTTTTGATCAAATTCCAATGTCCACAGTCGCGAGAGGATTAAAAGTGTCCAACAGACTTTCGAAAGGCTTATCAATATTCTCAATTAATGTGAATGGTTTAAAGTGTCCTCAAAAGAGGCACAGGTTGGCTGACTGGATACAAAAACTCAGGCCAGATATCTGCTGCATACAAGAATCTCATCTTACCTTAAAAGATAAATATAGACTTAAGGTGAAGGGATGGTCATCTATATTCCAGGCAAATGGAAAACAGAAAAAAGCAGGTGTTGCAATCCTATTCACAGATACCACAGGCTTTAAACCAACCAAAATAAGGAAGGATAAGATGGACACTTCAAATTTGTTAAAGGTAACACTCAATATGATGAGATTTCAATTATTAATATTTATGCAACCAACCAGAATGTGCCTCAATTTATAAGAGAAACTCTAACAGACATGAGCAACTTGATTTACTCTAGCTCCATAATAGTTGGAAATTTTAACACCCCTTTAGCAGTGTTGGATAGATCCTCCAAAAAGAAGCTAAGCAAATAAATTTTAGGATTAAATTTAATTCAACAGCTGGATTCAACAGAATTAAATCCATTCAACAGCTGGATTTAACAGACATCTACAGAACATTTCGCCCCAACAAAACTAAATACACAGTCTTCTCATCGGCCCATGGAATATAAACCAAAATCGATCACATCCTTGTTACAAGTCTAACCTCAGCAAATTTAAAAAATAGAAATTATTTCTTGCATCTTCTCAGACCATCATGGAATAAAAGTTGAATTCAATAACAGCAGGAATCTGCATACTTATGCAAAAACAAGGAAGCTAAATAACCTTACACTGAAGGATAAATGGGTCATAGATGAGATTAAGAAAGAAATTACCGAATTTTTGGAACAAAATGACAATGAAGATATGAATTATCAGAACCTCTGG
>CAUYRH010073992.1:0-25863 GCA_963574655.1 Perodicticus potto
AAGAAATATTTCAATATCATTCTACTTGATCTGGATACACCTGATATTGAAATTGGAGAAAATACATTGTTGTAAAGGGAAATTACAAACATGTTTCACTTATATCTCAAACAACATATTGACAAGTTGAATTAAAAATTAATGTTTAAGTAATGTACTTTGGTCAAAATTGAATCCAATTTATATGAAAGTTAGTCACTATTTTCTTTTCTTTTCTCTCTTTTTTTTGGTTTTCTTTCCCTCAGTGATTTCCCTTAAATCATTTTCAACTCAAATTATACTTATTCTTTTTTTGTTCATAGTTACCAGGCAATAGTAAGTCAAATTGGTGAATTTGCAACGAAGAGTTTCCGTACAAGAACTTTTCTGTGTTTACTTTCAGTGTCTACTTCTATCTCAAACTTTATTCTTTTAAATATATATCAAGCCAGTCAAATGCCAGAATCTACACTGAATTTGTTTATGAACTGCATAAACAAATGTGTAGACAAGTGAGGTATCAGGGGACATCTTCAAATGCTAACCTCTACATTTTAACAAAACACATTTTGATATGTTTCATTGTTGTTGTGATCTTTGCTGTCGAGATGGACTGAGGTTATGCCCTTTTCTCTTCTTGTAGTCTTTGACTTAAGGAAAAGGGAGGACAATGAATGCTTGGTATAGTCTGGGAAAATGCTATCAGCTTTTAGCAGACTTATTAAAGTATGTTTGGTTTTTTAAAAACATACTGTGTGTTTTAACTGGCTATTGAAACTCTCACGGGTTCGTGGGGTCATATAAACATAAGAGGATGTAAATACTCTGTGAGAATCAAAGTGAAGAAATGAAGATCAAAGTTATTTAGTTTACAGCTTTCACGGAATGTGAGGCCAGAGTTTGACTCCTTTCCCTGATCCTAACCATATACTTTCTAGAGTCTAGACCAAGGTATGTGTGTTAGTCTGTTGCTGAAAATACTGTTTAACTTTCTGAAGTATGGGCCTACTCCATTTGTCCTAAAAATGAAACTAAAAATAGGACTTAAACCTATAACAATTTGGGAATGTCGGAGTAAACTGAAAACATCAAATACAGTCCACTATGTATGGAGGGGTGAGTAGGGAAATAGCAGGGCAGATTCCAAAACCTTACCTTCCCAAATAAGCACAGATTTTTTTTTTCCCCAAAACTAATAATGTAATTATTAACTCCATAATGGAATTGTAATTGTACAAGATATTCAAGGGTTTATAAATTTGATTTGAGATTTAGAAATATTTCGAAAACAAACTCATAACTTCTAAAGTCCAGGTAATGCTTTTAAAGAAACCAGTCCATAAAGAGGGACGCTTCACATGGACCACGGGGAATACAGTGCAAAATGAGACCCTGGGACTGGCTGAAACGCCCATGCGTTGCCCAGCCGTTGTGTTTTTACCCACTCTCTCCGCTCTACATCCACCTCTTCCAGAGGGTTTCAGGGTGTGAAGAGTATTTCCTCTGATTTTAAATGCCTACTTGCACACTGCGTTGGCACGCCCCTGGGTGGCCACTTAGAGTCTGTGCTCAGAGTTGAGACAAGGCGAGAAGACTATTTTGTAATGAACGGGATCATTTCAAGTGGAGGAAAGCATTTTACTCTATCAGTTAGATGGAATCACAGAGGTGATCCTCCAATAACGCTTGTCCTCCAGGACCTGTCCCCGCTCCCTCCATCATAATTGCTGCTGTTGTTGGTTTAATCGTTGACAGTTTTCAGCTGGATGTGGTCAAGTGATTAACGTCTTAAATGGGATGTTTTAAGGGCAGGTTCTCTGGGGCAGCTTCCAGAAAGCTTTCCTTAATGTCAGCCAGCCTGTGCAACCTTTAAAAAAAAATCTCTCCCTTCTCCCAAGTGCACTCTGTATGGATCCTGCCTGGGTCCTGCGGGGGAAGGACATCTCCCCAGAGAGGATGAGCACGTGAGTTTGACGACTTTCAAGAATAGAGCTGCCATACTAGTCCTAGACTAAGAAGCTGTGAACTTTTATGAAAGCCAGAACCACATTTCCATCCAGTTGAGACAAAGCGTTATTTATTTTATTTATTATTATTATTGCTATTATTATTATTATTTTTGGGACAGAGTCTCACTTCATTGCCTTGGGTACACTGCAATGGCATCATAGCTCACAGAAACCTCAAAATCTTGGGCTCAAGTGATCCTCTTGCCTCAACCTCTAGAGTAGCTGGGACTGCAGGTGCCTACCTGATACCCAGCTAGTTTTTTGTTTGTTTGTTTGTTTGTTTGTTTTCTGTTTTTAGTAGTGACAGGCCCTCGTTCTTGCTCAGGCTGGTCTTGAACTCCTGAGCTCAGGCAATCCACTCACCTCAACTCCCACAGTGCTGGGATTACAGACATGAGCCACCACACCAGGCCCCGCTTTAATTATTTTTGAGTGGAGGCATTTATTTCTTCTAACTAAACATAGTCCTGATGAATTTAGTTATAATCAGATTTTTCCACCAGTCTGTGGATTCATAACTACACTTAGCTTTGCTTTGAGATTTCCTTTCTGAATCATGTGTATTAAGAAATTATTGAGCACTTACCATATGCAGTTATTTGGTCCACAGGATGGTGAGATGATATTTCTGAAAATAAAGCAGATACTAGAGGCAACTATCCACATTCTGCATGTGCTAAAACAGCAGCCTGAAGACTATGACTTTTGACTTTATAAAGAAAACATTTAAATCTATTACTTGTGCTTCTCATCTTCTTCCAAAGTCTCACTTATCATTAACTAAAAATACATGAGAGCAACATTGTCTTGCTATTAAGTGTGCCATTTACCAAATGTTTTTCCCTCTGTTTCTATGTGTGCTAGCCTTGTCAAAGGAGTACTACAAATATTAAAATCTACATTCGGAACTTCTCACCCAGCACAAACTTTATTTGCCTTAAGCATGTGGGTAGAGTTGCTATTGGCAAAAATGTAGAGTGTTTGTTATTATATAAATTATACACATCCATCGAAGTAAGTAATATCCTTTAGAATCTAATGACCTTCGGTCATTCTCTTTCTATGCTCCATTCAAAGGTCATTCCTTATTTTATAAAAAACAACAATGGAAGAAATGCCTAAATCAAATATCAAATGTGAACCAACGTCAGCAAGCTACCATATATATATATGTGTATATATATATACATGTATATACATATATATATTTTCTTTTTCTTTTTAACATGTGCAATGTAAGTCTCATTTTTTTCAGAAAGTAGATTTCTCAGGAAAACTTTTTCACCTTCGAGATGGCTGCCAGGCAGGACGTTTTATAGAGAGCTGGTGTCAGCTTCTGCATAGGGTTTGATTTTTGAACCACAGCAAACCAGTCCCCACCAGGCTCACAAACCCCCACCGTTTCCCCTTCGGCGGATCTGGCTGAGAAGCAGTTGCTGCTGCCACTGTGCTCGGGCCTGGTCCCGCAGCTCCTGGGATGAAACAAGCAGGTGAGATGGATGTGAAAGAGCAGCCACCAGGTGGGAGCACAGGGCGAGGTTGTCTTGTTCATATTTTATATGAAACATTTCTGTGAACTAAGGGAAAAAAAAACATAGATTGAGTAGGATTTTATAGCAGGGAGTATTGATGATGGGAGAGTTGATTTTCCCTTTCATCTTTTATTTTAAATTTGCCGGTGTCTGCTTATGTATGTGTAAAAGGACTCTCTGAACAAACTTGAGCAGATGCCCTGAAAGGTTAAAGGAAATATGGATGAAATAATTTCTCCGCTTTTATTACTACATTTAGGTAGTTTTCTACAGGGAAATGAATCTATCATTAAAATACATCTTCCAATATCCTGTTGCCCTCTTGGAGTAAAATGGGTAATTTATAGAAAATTTTAATGACTGTCTTTAAGTGATCTATTTTTTAAAAAAGATTGTGGCTCAGGTAAATGAAAAGGATCTTACTTCCCTTTCTCAAATGGTATCCTGTGCTCTCATGGGATGTTTTAAAAGATCTGAGATAAGATTTCATTCATTTTCCTAAGAGATTGAAGAACTCGCCACAACCAATATGTTCTATCCAATGTGAGAAATTCTTTAGAGATTGGAAGCTAGTTTTTCATTTTATTCCCCATTTGATGACCATGTTTCTTTAAAATAAAATTATTTCAAGAGAAAATTAATGGAGTGTTGAGGAAAATTAAGGAAGAATTAACATGGATTGAGGATGAGATGAGTGAATAGGACAATAAGATTGCTTTTTCTCAAAAAGAACAAAATGAACACGTTTCCTTCTCCTTTCCTAACTTCCTCGGGTTTTCCTCCACTTTTTCTTCAAATTCCTTACCTTTCTGTTCTGAAAACACACACACACACACACACACACACACACACACACACACATTCCTTCAGGTCAGCACTCAATTCCTTTCTTGTCAATACCTGTTTTGACAAGAAATGCAAATACTGTAGTCACACACCAGAGGCCATGGTTATTCAAAAGTCACAGGTCAATAAAGTTCACTTACATTTCTTATGAGCATTTTCATCTTCCTTTGGGGGTAGGGCCAGTAGAAAGGGAAAAAGATAAATGTCAATGATGCTGGCTGTCAAATTCTTTAAAGAAACCTCTACCCCTTCCAAATAATTTGATGGTTCTTAAACTTTGGTTCCCTTGCCTTGGGAAAAATGACCTTTTTTGCTTTTAACCTTCGTAGCAAGATATTCCCTCTCTCAAAATAAAGTCAACACCTTGACTCACTTCCTGGATGATTTACAATAAAGTAAGATAAGATTGGTAGGTTTTCTTTAAAATTATCCTTTAAAAGGAAACAAGAGGAATAATAAACAATATATGTTTGTTTAACTTATTTGATGTATGTTCTGTGAGTTCATCTGTAGGTATGGAAAGTCATCGACCATAGGCTTTGAACAATTTAATTGGCTTTACCTTGAGGAAGTTTGGATACCTTATCAAATGTTTTTATATATTGCTAGCATTTAAAAATGCCATTTTCTTTCTTTATTTTCAAATTAATATGAGTGTACAAATGACTAGGTTATGATGTTTGCATTTGTTAGGTAAAGCTCAAGTTGTTTTTGAGACCTTCACCCAGAGGGGCACTGTCCACCCTTACATTATACCTGTTAGTGAGAGCTTAGCAATCCCTTTCTCTTCTGCTCTTTCCCTTTCCATCCTTTCTCCCCCTGTATGAATTTAATTGTATTTTTCTTTCATGTGGGCATGTAGTTGTTTACTGGTTTCATATTAGTATTGAGTACATTAAATAGTTACTTTTCCATTCGTGTGATATTTTATTAAAAAGAATGTTCTTCATCTCTATCCAGGCTAATACAAAAGATGTAAAATCTCCATCTTTTTTATGACTGAACAGTATTTCATGGTATGTGTGTGTATCAATATATGTATCAAAGTCTGTTAATGAGTTGATGGGCACTTGAGTTGATTTCATGTCTTGGTGATTGTGAATTGAGTTGCAATAAGCATTCTAGTGCAAATGTCCTTATGGTAAAACGATTTTTTTCTTCTTCTAGATAGATACCTGCTAATGAGATTACAGGATCAAATGAAAGGTTTACTTTTAGCTTGTTGAGAATTCTCCATACTTCTTCCTATAGAGGCTATATTGGTTTGCAATCCCACCAGCAGTCTAAAAGTATTCCCTTCTCTCCACATCCATGCCAGCATCTGCAGCTTTGGGACTTTGTGATATGGACTGTTCTCACTGGAGTTAGGTACTTTTGATTTACATTTCTCTGCTGATTAGGGATGATGAGCATTTTTTCAGATGTTTGTAGGCCACTCATCTGTCTTCTTCAGGGACATTTCTGTTCAAGTCTATTGCACACTTACAAATGAGTTTGCTTGTACTTCTCTTCATTAGTTTGAGTTCTGTATGGATTCTAGTTACCAGCCTTTTGTCAGATTCATAATTTGCAAAATATCTTCTCTCATTCTGAGGGCTGTCTGTTTGCTTCAGCGTTTCTAGCCTTAGCTATGCAGAAACTTTTTAGCTTGATGAAAATGCCATTTTCTTCCATAAGTGACCATCTTCGTGAGAGATAATTGACTAGAAATAATATCATTATCAAATCCATGCTGTCCAAACTAGAGTAAAGATAAATAAGGGAAGAAGTAGATAAGTCATTCTTCTTTTCTTCTTCGTGGAAATTTCAAAATATTGTAAAAGTATGAAATTTTGTATCTCAATTTTCTGTTTATATAGTATACTAAATGAAACATAACTTAAAAAACAATCTATGTTCAAAAGGTGGTTCAGGGATCTCAGTCATTCTTAGGTAATATCCTACAGTCAATTCCAGGAACTATCAGATACAGTTGCATTATCATAAAAAATTAATAGCATATTATAATGTCAAAATTATTATTGTAAGTAGAATTCAATTGTGATTCTATTTAAGTATTTAGGGTCATAACATGTTAAATGTTTGTTAGTACCTGTGAGTATTTGTGGTTTTGTTTTTAAATTGTACATGAGAGGTAGCTACTTTTCAGTCTTTGGTGGGCAATGGAATCTTTGGGGAAACTTATGTACTGTAATAAAAGCAATTGAAAGATTGCTTATCTCTCTCTTCTCTTTTCTTCTTTTCATTGACTGAAGGAAGAGTGTTGTGCTCAAAATGGATGGAACATAAAAGCCGTTATCTAATTATAGAGGCAAGGAAAAACAGATGACTTAAGATATTCAAGGACAATTAGGATGTCCTGAGTGAGATAAAAAATCTAATCACCCTTATAATAAACAATTAAAATTGTTTGAAATTTGCAGATTGATTTTTCATTTGTGAGATAAATGTGTATATAGACAATGGTTAGTAAATATGAAATCCCTTAGGAGCTAGGATTCTGACCTATAGACCTGCAAGTGAAATTTGTCTTAGCAAAAGTAGTGGATAAAAAAACTGAGACAGGTTAGGATCTCTGCCTATGGACTCATAGTTATAAGCTTCTAAGTGGTAGGATAAGTATTAATATTTTGTTCTCCTGATGACCTACATTTATTTGTTTAATCTTAATTGAAGAGCTACTGTGAATTTATGTTACATTTTGTTTTAAAATCTCATGTATAGAACAGAATCAAATTATGAAAAATTGAAACAACGATCTGTTGAACTATACTGTTTGCACACATGGAGAGCTTTTTAAGAACCTCAATCTGTACTTGTGATATTTGCTTAATTTTATAAGGATTATACTTCAGTAATTCTTTCTGCTTTAATAGTGGTCTTTTTTTCAAAGAACATTTATTATTTCTTCCGAATTACTTATTTGTATTAATTATCTTAGCTCGCCCATGTGAATTCAACTAATCAAATATACTATCTTATAACAGAAAAGGAAAAGTCCGAGCTGAAAAAAGCTTTAGTTTTCTTAAAGATAACATATCTCATACCATATCATTGGGGGTTTACAACAAAATGTTTACATTTAAACCTAAGGAACATTGCTCAAGAATGGATTTAATCATGGCTTAATATACCATAAATGATGGTTCTTCCTCATTAGCAAAGTGTTTTTATTCAGTGTGACAGTTTATTTCTAAAACTTAAAACCATTGACCCTTTAGATAAATGATAATAGGTAGTTTTATGATTAACATGTTCATGGAGTAATGAAATCCATATTCATGTAGCCAATGACTATGGCTCAGGAAGTAAATTAGCAATTTGTTTCATCATTCTTGTCCCTTGATTCATCTTCGGACTTTTCCTATAGTGATGCTTTAAAAATTGCAAGAGAAAAGCCGATTTATTCTAGCCTTATTTCAAGGTGTTTTTGCAGTGCTGGGATCTTTATTTTAAATTGACTTTTATAATTATAATTGTAATTGTAATTGCACTCACTTTGCCATAGTTAGGATTGACTGCTTCCTTTTTGAATCAAGATAGATAAAAATAGACAAATTCCGTTTAAGAGCACAGAGGGTCATGATCAATTTGAAACCACAAGCTATCAAAACCCTGGCACCCTCCTGGCCTAGTCATTTTCTACTTGATAAGTAAACCCACTTGAGGAATGTTTATATGCCCTGATGCTTTTGGACACGTTCACTGACATAACACATTTTTTTTGAAGAAATATATCAAAACTGCTTATCTTCCCAAGTGTTACCCTAAACCCTGTCAGTACTAATGATATCAGGACACAGATTAAATAAATCCTTTGGAGAGTGACTGTGGGTATTTCTGCATTCAAGTCACAAATGTGGGAATTCTGGCTGCAAAGGTGGGCAGCCGATATTTCAGCATGCATAGCCTTCTGCTCATGGGAAAAACTTTAATACAGAAGTGCTCGGGAGAAGCAGCTCTGCCTCTCCTGGGCTTTCCTTACCACTTTCCCCTTCCATGAGCAGGAAAAAAGGTATACCTGGTCACAGATTGTGTATGTGATGATCATTAGATCACCGTAAAAGGAAAAGTAAGAATGCAACTACTTTTAAAATGATGAGTGGGTGATGCCTGGCTCTCCAAGTAATGTAATGAGTGCAAATTTTGTGTCCATCCCACCTTCTGTTTTTTCACACTATAGGTGATTGCAGACTATTATTTACCCTTCTCTGTGAATGGAATCAAGCCAGGACCATCTTAGGAATGAGGCTGTGAATGCTGAGAGTAAATCTATTGTCTTTATTGTTAGCATAATCACGTCCTGTACATTCTTTCACTCAATGTTAAGTTTTTTAAGGGACTAACATGCTTCAACATGTTTTTCTGTCTGCATACAATCTTTTAAAACAATTCCAAATAAATATTTTACAACAAAAGTTAACACTTGAAATATAATTTATATGTACTTTGTAGGCAAATATGTTTATCTCTCAGTGATAGTGACTTTTACGTTAAGAACCTTTTTATTGAATTTTATTTAACTTTCATTTAGTTTATTTATATATGAAAATGGTTATTATATATAAGTGGGAAAATGACTTCAAAACATTACATTTAACCTCTAGATTAAACTTGAGTAATTTAAAGTGTTTTAGTGCTAAACAATTAAACTTGCTTTTATTTCCTATAAATTTCAGTACAAAGTTATTTTTTGGCCTTTATTTCATATTTTTAACATCAAATATGATACGTAAATTTCTATAGCTGTTATATTCTGGAATAAGTTGTACAAATTTTTAGAAGCCCTTTAAAAAATCCATACAAAATGTGTGAAATTTCACCAAACTATTTTCAAAGTCACCACAATTTTATTTGTGCTAACCAAATGAAGAGTGTTTTTTGATTTGTGACTACAAAGTCAGGTATTTTATTGTTTATTTATTATTAGAATTACAGATAATTTTTCATCATTTTGTATTGCCTATCTTAATTTTATAAAATCATATATTTTTTAAAGACCAAGAAAAATTATAACATCTTATTAATTTGAGAACTAATGTCACAATTGAGTGACATTGTAAGACTTGAAATTATTCAGCTGCTGACATAAATTTGTTAATAGTTTGTGAATTTTGAATAAGAAAAAGAATGAAAAGATTATTCAAATATTGGAAACAACAGCCTCTTCTCTGTAAACTTCCTTTTTATATCTGACCTTCTAAACATATGAATAAAGGTCTTTTTTTTGAAAAATTTGATAATTGCTGATAAGTGAAATAACCAGATAATTTTTCAAATAAATTGACCCCTTTCTGTCTCATATTATGAATTTTCTTTAAAAATGAACTAATCTTGCAGAAAAGGTAAAGAACAGCTGTGTATACGAATTAAATTAAATAAAAATTCCTGTAAAATATTTTGAAAAGTGTATTTTAGATGTACAATAAAGTAGGTACATAACATTCCAATTACTATTTTAAAGTACTGTTTTCAATCTCTTCCCAACATTTTCTTTCAGTTCATATTTATAAAATGGGCAAGAATAGCCCACCATAGAGAGCTACATAACAGCCCATTAAACCGGGCTCCACTGCTGTAACTGACACTTTGAAATTGATGTGGTACAGACTGTGGCAGGCGTCTGTGGAAAAGGGGAGTTCAAAAACAAACACTATTTTCTATTTATTTATTTTTTACTTTTTGTTATTCATGCTATTCAGAACCAAGTTCTGAAAGGAAAAAGAGAAATGTTAACAAAAAGCAGATTTCTTTTTGATTACCAGCTTTAGCCCAAACCATGTGAGTTTTAAAGAGACGGAAGAGTTGACAAGGTGCAGTCTATGAGGTTGATGTGTGGCTGCCTAATGCAGGCTGCCATCTTATCCTACACGTTAGCCATACCCCACTGAGTTTAGATATTTTACTATAAATGCAAAGAATATGTACCTTGTGTTTTTAAATCAAAAATAAATGAATTTTAAAAAGCAACTGAAGTGATTCACTATAAATTTCTCATTTGTTTCTGCTCATCTTAAGAGACCCCTCTAACCTCTACTCAAACTCTAGTTAAACTTAGTTTTATAACCATTTTTTATTTATGTTTATAATAAACACGTGAATCGGTGATAAATATATATCATTTATTATGTTAAACAGCTATTGACTTAATATGTAAAATGATATATAATAATGTAGATATACACATATTTATCTTATATAACTCTAGTTTGGTTCTAACTTAAATTCTTATGCAGTACCACTTTTTTTTTAAATATTGTATTTCTCTTCTACTCTTACATTCTTAGGAAGAAACTTAAAAAATTATTTTGTAATAATACTTTCTATTTCAAATATTTCATTTCTTAGAGTATATCGTGTTACATGTAAACATCTACAGGTAACCCATTCACTGAATTTTTAAAAAATAATTTGGCTTTAAATATTATGTGCAGAGTTTCATTTAATACATAATTATTCATTATTAATTTTATAAAAAGTTCTGTTTAAAGAGTCTAATATTTTTTGTTCAATAAAATTTGAAAAATATGGTATTTCATTGAAACAAAATTCAAATAGGCTATTAAAGCAAAGAATAGTTTTGTATTTGAATCTTGTCTGTTAATATGAAATTATTTGCAATGAATGCTCTTTTTATATGGAATCAATCCGAGTGCCCATCAACCAATGAATGGATAATACAGTGTGGTATATGTATGCCAGGGAAAACACAATTTCATATTTTCATTGATTAGTTATGGTAAGGTAGCCACTGACACTGATGTTCATACCTGATTTGTTAGAAATATTTTATTTTTTTATTCATACAGAATCACATAATAAATCTGTCCACTCTCCTACTGCTAGAAAAAAAAATATTTTATTTTTATACATGTATTGGCCATAAAATCAAATAAAAATAAAGATCAGCTGGCTAAAGTAGTAACCCTTATTGATTCCCGTTATACCTTCCAAACAGCAGTAAGTGGCTAGTCTAAAATCATCTGTGGGAGTAATTCATGCAAAATGTGCCAAACTGGTTATTGTTTTTCCCAGTGCGCTCAGCAAGTTCAACACCACTCCAAGTGCCCTCTTCCCTTTCTCACTTAACCTCTTTGGAGAGTCTCCAGCACAGGGAAGTAGTGATATTATTCAGGGACTCAAGGGCTCTTGTTTACCTAGAATACCTTTATCCATGCAAGGGACGAGTATTCCTTATCCAAAATGCTTGGGACCAGAAGTGCTTTGTATTTGGGAATTTTTCCCGAATTTTAGAATATTCATACTATGTATATGCATGCTGAGACATCATGGGGATATGACCTAAGTCTAAACACACAATTCATTTATGTTTTGTGTACACAGTATATACACAGTCTGAAGGTGATTTTATAGAATATTTTTTTATAATTTTATGCACGAAACAAAACAGGCACATTGAACCATCAAAAAGCAAAATTGTCACTGTCTCAGCCGCCCACATGGACCGTCTGTGGCTGCTGTCACCATCATCCCGGACTCTGAATCTATAGGCTACCTACAAACAACCGTTTCCTTACACTTAGCCATACAGAAGGGCTTAACAGTAAAAAATATGACAATTATATTAAATACAGTGAAAAAAATAATGTGTCAGAGTAACCCAGCTGCACGGGAGCAGGTGTAGGCAGCCTCCATAGCTGATAAACAACAGCAGTGACAAGGAAAATGGGAGGTTTTCCGTGTCTACCTACAAAGCTGTGTTTTGGTTAAAAGGTTACTATACATTATATTTTACTTTCTTTTGGGTGAAAAGAAACATCAGAAGCAGTTGAGGGAAGTGGGGTCTTCGAGGAAGCGTTATGCTGGCTGGCTTTGTAAAATCTGTATTTCCTCCAGAGTCATTTTCCTCATTAACAACTTGTTTTTGGTATTAGAAATCTCGTTTTGATTTTATGAACTGAAAAGCGTCCTTGTTGTGTAACAAATGCACACTGCTGCGGGCCTTCCCTCGGCCTCACCACTCGCACCACGGCTTGGACTGGCACCTGTCTGCTGTTACCGACATCATGGTCATTGGACACTTGTGGTATCAAGTCTGCATTCAAAAGTTTCAGATTTTGTAGCTTTTCAGATTTCAGTTTTTTGGATTAGGGATACATAACCTGCGGTCAAAGAAATTATATCTTTAGCAACTACCCTGAGACACAAAGACATCTAAAATACTGCCCGCAGAAGTATCATAATGTCCCACTTTAAAAGTTAGGTAAAATGTCTAATTGTAAAGGAAAAAATTCCATATTAATCATCAGCTTCTCCCAACATCCTGACGTTTAAATGTTACATGTCGGTCTGTGTACTTGGAATTTAGAGGTCGCAAAGCAGGGGCCTCAGTGTTTTTCTGGCTTAGATACCTCCTATAATCACTAGAGGAGCCCAATTGAACATTGCCCTTCTCTGAAGTCTTATACGAGGAGTTTTATTTACAAACAAACAACAACATGTTCATTGCTTTCATTATATCCATGCTTCTTCTCTGAATAGGGCTTTGGGTCTTCGGATATTTCTTATTTCAGTTTAGCCCAGGAAAAAAGGATGAGATGTAAGGACTCAAATCATAAATATGATAGCTTACTGTGAAGATGTTCAAACTTAATTTTGGAAGACTTGATGTGTCTATTGTATTTAGAACACAAATGTGCTAGATCGAAAATTATAATAATGAACAATTTTCCACTCTCTTTTTAAATTGGTGAGCACTTGTTACACATTAATCAGTAAAGATGTCTAATCACAGAAGAGCTGATAAAGTGTAAGCAGGTTTATTTTAGGTCTTATCTGTTATTACAGTTTCAAGACAGGGAATACGTACATAACGCTACTAAAATGCTCGAACCAAAAATATTTTAATCTACCAATTCAGTTGACTTTTGTTAACTCAGATATTATTTTCCATGTACATTTATCTGAATTTTAGTGGATTAACTAGTTCTGAGTACTCTTCTTTCCAATTAGAAGATTTTAAATTGTCCGAATACAAAACTTCCTGATCAACTAGATCTCAATTTCTCTCTATAAATTTTAAGTTGGCACTGTTGTTCAAAATTAGAATTTAAGGTTTCCTGTTCCTAATCTAATGTTCTGTACTCCGTAATTTTTAATCATTATTTTCCATGTAAATATTAGTATATGATGAACTATTCTTAGTAATTATGCATCTAAGAATTACTTTTTAGAAATATATCTATATATATACACATATCAAGCAAAGTCAAGCTCATAGATGTTTTTAAAATTTCCATGTCACAATGTCTTGCATTTTTCAAAACTGTGATTTAAATTCTGACTTAACAATTGCTACACATTATAGCTAACAAAAGGACTCTGAGATGGGTATATATGCAAAAGAGGTCCTGGCATAACAGCAGATTGCTGCGTTTACTTTAATGATAACTCAGGAAAATCATGTGAGAATATTGAAATAAGTGCAGTCAGTGCATTTGAGTTCCGTCTCATCCATTCTAATGAATATGCATCAATTCAGAGTTTTGAACAATCACATCATTCCCTTCTCCTCATTTTTCATGTGAAAAGAAAGGACATTCTATTTGAAAATAACATTAACACAATGTCATGACTGAGTATGTGAATGAACAAAAGTCAGGACAATCATTTTCTCATTTGTCTAGAGCTGTGATTTGGCAACATAGAACGTATCCCGAATAATACTGCTAAAAAAGCATTAAATATTCCTAAATAAAACATCAGTTCCTTTTTATTTTTCTTGCTAAACATTTTTAAAAAGAAAGAAAAGGTTGTCTCAAATCATTGACAAGCTAGTATTAACAATGCAGCCAGCTAAAGGAAAAATCCTTAAATTCTTCTATTCAATTCGATAAAGCTTTGCCCAAGGCATATAAAAATATGGATGGTTGCAAACTGAAATAAGTAAGCCACATGGGTATGGGGAAAATAATTGTAATCTGATGACCCACCTGGTCTCTCCAAGTGGGGTATTTATATTCAATATTTCACAAAGAGTACTTGGTATTTTCCCATGAACATTCAATATTTCTAAACTGAATCCATACTTACTCAAAATTAACACATTTATTGAAGTGGAAAAATTACTCGAGTCTTTCCGTTCAGCTAATTATCCCTCTGACTTGCTTAAATATTCTATAAAGATTTGAATTGACAGCTCTCTCTCTTTCTCTCTCACTGGATAGACAGACAGACAGACAGACAAACAGACAGACAGACAGATAGATAGATAGACAGATTCTCCATTACTAGACATTTCTTTTTGAAAACCGGATCTTCAGAAAAGAAAAAGGGAGGAAATTTTAAATTCATAATTTTAGTAAGCATCTTACTTCAAAGCATTTATGATTACCTTCTCTCCCCAGAAAAATTTAATGTCCCAGGTATTACTGGATGAGAAATATTAAAATCAGAACTTTGAAACACTTTAATTCTAGTAAAGTTACGTTAACAATGTACTATGAAAAGCAATAGTATAAGCAAATCGTGGTGACTCCGAAAGATTATCTTGATCTTAACCCAAGATAATTTTGCTGTATTCTTACAAATAAGTTTCTCCACATGCAGAGGGCCAATCAAGAGTACATAACATAAATTTTGGACATAGAATGATTTTATCACAGTACTTTAAGGAAAACACAACTAGAAAAGGGGTTGTTGGTATTTGGAATAAAAAAAAGATGGGTAAAGGGAGGCGCTTGTGGCTCAAGGACTAAGGTGCTGGCCCCTTATGCCGGAAATGGTGGGTTCAAACCCGGCCCCAGCCAAAAACTACAACATAAAAACAAAAAAAAGATAGGTAAAGTGGAGGAAGTAGGATAAGGTTGGTAGTTTTGGAGGTTCCATGATCAAAAAGACTATATTGAATATTGTTGAAGTTCTCCTACAGACTGACAGTGTGCTGTATATTTTAGATCCTGAGCAGTTTTAAAGTAATGAAGTGTTTTATTTCACATTGCTTGACTGTGGGAATATTTATTTAAGAAATAACTAATACTGTATCAGGATGCATATATATGTGTTAAGGAGAATAAACTTTGGGGAAAAAATAATAAAATAAAGAGAAGTAAAGAGAAAAAAATACCATTATTGGAAAACTACGTAAGTACAGATGTCTGGTTTATAATTAGAATGATTATACCGAGCATTTTGGGAAAACATCCTAGAGAACTTAGTAGAATAAGGGATCTTGAATATCATTGCTAAGGCATTTATACATTATCCATAGGCTATGAGGCCACTAGGAATCATTGAACAATTTTTAACAGTCATCTAATATAATCAGATCTACAGTTTAGAAATATCCCTGACAACAGTATTCATAATGTAATTGGGGAAGCAAGAGCTGAAACTGATAAAAGTGGACTTAAAGAATCCAGTTAAAAATCCACTGCAAGAAGAGAGAAGTAAAGATCCAACATGCTGCTGCGGAGATGGGGCTGAAATGAAGGAAGAGAAGTGGGAGATTACCGGAGTAGAATTAAGGGGAGTAGGTGCTCAGTATGAATGACAAAGATGAGTAAGATTTAGGAATCTGGGATCAAGTCCAGGTCATCCTGCAAGCACCAGATGGAATGGTGGCCTAGAAAACCAAAGGAGAATAGTGGTGATGTTTTCAAATTGTTTTTAGTGATGACTTCTTACTTAACCTAAAGCTTCCTAGCTGAAGTGTCTTGGCAAAGGACATGCTGGGAAGTCTGATGGCCCCATTGAGGTCTTCAGTCTAGTTCAAGGTTCATTGGAGATTATAAATAGAGGAACATGATTCACCCCTGTCGTGGCTTAGCAGGAAAACTCAAATTCCTCTGTCTATGTGGAAATCATGGGAATGTATTTCATTTTCCAGCCATGTACCCACCTCTGTGCCTTCAATTTGTGGGCTTCAGGCGGTAGATATCACTGGTTTAATAAAGCAGCAAGATGCAAACTCCAAGTGCAAATGAGTTTTATTGCACATTGGGACATTGATGGGTGACAAGTTGGTGAGATTAGGGTTTCTTACTAGAAGGACAGAAATAAAAACCTGGGCACTGCCTCAGGTTCTGTGAAACTCCTAGAACTCTGACCTTTTCTTTATCTTCTTTCCATCCTCTCCTGCTTAATGATTCCCCAACTCCCAATCTTTCCCCTTGATTAGAATCTGATTTTAAGAGACTCTTAAATAACTCTATGGTCTCAGGGAGCAAGAGGGGTATAAAGAGATTTATGTCTCTTTCATAGTCATCTTCAGTCTCTTGTAGACTTGAGGTGAGACCCCAGTTTGACCTTCTTTGCAGTTTGACCTCTCAACGTCACTTATGTTGCTGACAAATGTGATCTCACCTCAGCCTAACTTTGTCAGCCTACATATTCTGTATCCTCACTTTCCCACCTAATGGTCTATTCTTGTTCATTCTCATCTATTATCTCCCCCCTCTTAAAAAAAAAAAAGAGAGAGAAATATCTTCTGTTCTGTGCTGGTTTTGGAAACCCCCAGGGACAGTTATGTCCTCTCTGTCCCTGAACCAGAGCACACCAAACTCTGGGCTTGCCATGGTTCATGTCATGTTTCTGTATGGTCTGTGAGCTGAGCATTGTTTTCACTTTTTAAGTGGTTGAAAATTATGAAAAGAACCGTAATATTGTGTTTTGTGAAAATTATACAAAGTTCAAATTTCAGTATCCATGAAGAAAGTTTTCCTTATTTCTGTATTGATTGGCCTATGATGATTTCCTCACTTCGAGGGCACAACTGAAAAGTGTCAGAGATTGTATGTCCTACAAGGCCTAAAGTCTTTACTGTCTGGCCCTTCATAGAAAGAGTTTGCCAACCTCTCATGTAAGTCCTTCTTGCCGCTATTAGTACCTTAGTATTTCAACAGCATTCTGGACACGAAATCTTTCTGTAAGAGGAAGTGAGACAGTGATAGACTTAATTTGGAGATTTTTTCCTCAACTACGAAGAGTCTACCACTCCTGAGATACATCCTAAAAGAGAAATGAAAGCAGCAACTAGATCAACTGCTTCCTTCAGTTGAGCAGTGTTCTGAATCTTCTCCGTGTACTTGGAGCACTTCCACTTCTTACTCTTTGGTAGAAACCAAGCAAAGACTAGCTCTTAAGATGGTAACCCTGTATTTCAGGGCTATTAGCTCTGCTATGTACTCACAAACTCAGTTTAGGGTCTCAAAACCTGCCTCTGTGTAAAGATTATCCAGAGCATACATGTGGGTGGAAAACAACTGATTACGTGTGAATTGTAGGTTCATGGCTCGATGGGAGCCAGGGCAGAAGTCCCCCAAATACCTCTTACTACCCTGTATTATATACTTATCGGTTTGTTTTCCAGTCACTCTGATGAACTCTTTATCTGTGGTATACTTTATTAATTCTAACAACCCTGTAATTTAGATTTCATTATTGTATCATTTCAGGTACAAGAGCACTAAGATACAGAGATATTAAACTGGCAAAACTTAGTTAATAAATGTTTCTTGACAAAACTTGAACCTTTGAATAGAACTGCCAGGTCTATGTGGGGTGTGTGTGTGTTTGTGTGTGTGTGTGTGTGAAAGAGAGAGAGAGAAAGAGAGAGAGAGAATTGGGAAATCTGGTTTAAAAGGCAGATTGTTGTATTGTTCCTGAATAAGATTTTGCCTGCATTGTTATGTTAGGATATATTGTGTACAAAACAAAAATATCTGTCCAGCACTTTACAGCAAATTTTCCAATGCCTGCATAGTTATTATTATATAATAGTGTATGATATAGTATATAATACTATATATAATACTATATCATACACTATTATATATACACTAATATAATACACTATTTTATATAATGTATATAATATATAATACTATAATATAATATATATGATACTATATATTATACATTATTATATATACACTAATATAATACACTATTTTATATACATTAATATACATACACTATTATAATAGTATTATATAAATAATAGTGTTATAGTAGTATTATATAATATATAATACTAATACTATATTAATCTAGTATTATATATAATACTATTACTATATAATAAATATTACTATATATAAATATAATATAATATTTTGTATACTATATGTTACAAATAATAACATAATGTTTCAGGATAGTTTTTAAAAGCCATGATTATTCTTAACCTATTACAATGTGGTGTAATACTGACTTAAAAGATGGAATACTTCAATTTAGGATATTCTGTTAAGCAAACTTCTCATGATGATGTGTTGATGGTAGCAGTATGGACAGAAATAGTGGAAGGGAAATGGGTAAAATATACAGGCTGTCCATAAAGTTCATGTACAGTTTTAAGTCACACACTATCTTAAATTACACATGAACTTTATGGCCCACCCTGTATAACCAGGGAGAATTTCTGATAAATTTTCTCTATCGAAAATGCATTTACATTTCTTTTATTATCCAAGTGAGTCTTGCCTTTCATGTTAATGGCCTTTTAAAGATATTTTCCTTTCATACCCAAAGCTGATTTCTAATAGTATTTTTGAATTCAAGAGGTTTTGAGGATGGAGCATTTTAGAAATGTTTTAATATTGAATAATATCAGCAGCTGCTTAGGCTGAATTCAGTATAAAATAAATTATTTCCACAGTATAATTTACTTGAATTTGTAGTTCACAGTATTTATTTTCAGAAAAAATACAAATAAATTATGTTTAAGCTTTGAATTAAACAAATCTCTATAAATTGGGATAAAAACATGTTCTGCAAATAATAGGTGATACAAATTAGTGTTTTACAGGTACATAGAAGGCTCAACAAGGAAAGAACAAGAAAAACGAAAATACATACACTGATTAAAAGAATAGAAGATAAAAAATACGGTTTTCTACCTTCTCTATCAAATAGTACTTGGTGTTGCTAAGATCATTTTTCTTTTTTTCCTTCTTTTTTTTTTTTTTTTTTGTAGAGACCGAGTCTCACGTTATTGGCCTCGGTACAGTGCCGTGGCATCACACAGCTCACAGCAACCTCCAACTCCTGGGCTTAGGTGATTCTCTTGCCTCAGCCTCCTGGGTAGCTGGGACTACAGGCACCCGCCACAATGCCTGGCTATTTTTCTGTTTTTGCACTTTGGCAGGACCCAGGTTTGAACCTGCCACCTTCTGTATATGGGGCCAGCACCCTACTTGATAAGCCACAGGCGCTGCCCGCTAAGAACATTTTTCTAAATTATAATTCCAAAACATCAAAACTTTCACATTATAAAAAGAAAATAACTGAGAAACTTCAAACTGATTTCTTATTACGGTTGAATTTTCTTTTCTCATTGGCCTAAAAGGTTTGGTTCACGTTGCACTCAAGAGAATACCATTTCATTATTTCCCAGGGATGCCACAACAAAAGCACCACAAACTTGGTGGCCTTAAAGAACAACAAAATGGGTTTGCTTATAATTCTAGAGATTAAAAGTCCAAAAATGAAGGAATTATCAGGACCATGCTCTCTCTGAAGGTGCTAGAGAAGGATTTTTCTCTCTTCTTTCTTGCTTTGGGGGCTTGGTTTGCCAGCAATCCCTGGTATCCTTCGGCTTATATGCATATCACTCTGTGTCTGTCCCTTCATCACGTGAATTTCCTCCTCTGTACGGCTGTGTCACTGTGTCCAAATTTCCCTGTTCTTATGAGGACACCAATCACTGGATTAAGGCTCACACTAATGTACCATAACCTCACGTTAATTACATCTGCAAAGATGCTGCTTCCAAATAAGGTCACATCACAGACAGTAAGAATTAGGACTATATATGTATGTGTGTGTGTACGGGAGAGAATACAACAGCATTAGGTCCACAGCAAATAAAATATCTTAGAAATTTTCCAATCCAACAATTATTAAAGGGATGCTAGCCATAGATAATTAGGTTGCAAATAGTATCCAAACAGCGAATCTAGTTCAAATATATGTACAACACAGTTCATTAGAAATTTCATTGTCTCACTTTTTAAGATTATTTTATGTTAATATTTTGAAATATTTTCTTCAATAAAATTATTTAATATTATTGAAAAATAATACCGAGAGTTCTTGCATGACCTTTATGGCAAGGGTAACAGCTCGCAAACCAGGATGTTGACATTGATAGAATTCACCAATCCTATTCTGAGTTCCCACTTTTATTCGGACGTGTGCATGTCTTGTTAGCTCGCAGTTTTATCACACGCATTTGAGTATCTGCCATTATAGTCAAGACACAAAACAGTTACCACGAATATCTCCTCTGTTGCCCTTGTAAAATCATACTTCCTCTTTCCCACCCCACCCCTACTGTGAAACTCTATCATCATTGTATTGGCCATTTCTAAAACTCCTCTCATTTTTTTAAAAACTTTACTTAATTCGAACACATCATATGTAGCCTTGTGAGAATGGCTTTTTTTTCATTTTTCATAATTCCCTGTTGGTACATCCAAAATGTTGCCTATATCAATAATTTGTTCTCTCGCTCTTTTCTTTTTCTTTTTCTTTTTTTTCTGCTAAGTAACATTCTATGGTTTGGATGTATTGGTTTGTTTAACCATTCCACCATTCTAGCTGTCCTATGTCTAATAGGACAATTTTGTTTTAACTTCTCGTTTAGATAGAAATAACTTTCCTGGCTTCATTCCAAGTATTTCTGCCATGATTTCCCCCAAATTCTTAAGTTATTTTGTTTTAGAATTTAGTGTGAAAATTTGACAGTGTTACTTGGGATGTTGGGGGTGGATCTGAGTGAGGGGAATGGAAATCATAAGTTGCTAAAATAAAGAAGAGGCAGGGCAGGATGTGGGGAATGGTTTAGTTTCCTTTTCTTCTCCTTCTGTTGTTCCAGTGAATTACTAAGTGTAAAAGGTAGAACGTTAAATCCTTTCCACCTTTCAAAAAGTGACCAATGAGACAGGTGCTACATAAAAGATGTTTGTATTATTTAAGGATGAGGAAAATTAACTACTATTTAAATAACTATTAGTATGTGAACTATTAGTTAATATGAGCAAATGACCTTATTATGTCCACATTTTGAAAAATGGTATTTGTGTTATTAGACTTTTTCCTGTCTGTGAAGAAAAAGAGCTTATATGTTTAAAATTGAAGAAATGACCACTATATTTTGTCAATAATTCTAAGGTACAATGCTTGTTATATCTCTTTCATTTCTGTCTTTGGCACCAAACTTAATCTTCTCTTTACAGGAGGATAAAAGGGGAAGTTATGATGTGTTGATTTAATGCTTTACCCCCAATTCTCTCTCATTTAGTGTTCACAAAACACTATTTTATGCTTATTTTTACAGATATTAAACTAAGTTTAAAACTAGAATAAGGCACAAATATGATAAACATGAGATATTTTTGAAGTTATTTAAAAACACAGGATTTTAAATAAATTAAAATTTTTTACTGATATTTAAAATATAACTCATGTAAAGCTGCAGAGAATGGTTAGGGTAGATTGTGCTGCAGTAGCATTAAATCTCAGTAGCTAAAAACACAAGGGATTGCTTTCTGTAATTTCCGCATCTCCATTCTGAATTAGCAGGTGGTTTCTGCTCATTTAAGTAATTTAGAGGCAAAATTTAATAGTGCCCACAACAGTTTGAATTTTGCCAGTTATCATACTGAAGAAAATTAATTTTTTTGAATTATCTATTGTCTCTTAAGACTATGTACAAATACCAAATTTCATTTTTGTTCCTATTTCATTGATCAAAGCAAGTTATACAGAGTATTTGAAATCAAGGAACAGAGAAGTGCCATCTTGTCATGTGCCCAGAATGTGCAAGAGCGCCGGTGGTTTTTGCTGGCAGTCATAGCATGTTTTTCAATGTACTGCTATAATAACTCCCAATTCTTCCTCCCCTTCGTCTTTGTCAGCCCATTGACAAAGGAGTGATGAAGAAAATTACTAGTCCCCATATGTCATATTTTGTGGACACTAAAAACTATTGGGACAGATGGTTTTTTTAAAAAAATAATATATTATTTTTCTTCTTTGCTTCCACATATACATTTATATTTTTATTCTTTAAAGCTAACATTATTTGAGTTCCTAATGTGTGTTGGGCATTTACTAGATGACTAATCGCCCTCATGCTGTAAGACAGAACAGACTGCAATCCTAATACCACTAAGAGAAAAAACTCTAGTGAAGTATCAGGAAAACAATGAGCAACAAAACAAACAAAATTGATTATGCTCAGCCATCCCAAATGATGTGAAATTGAAAACAATTCTTAGCTGTTGTTTAACCTGTTCAACATTTAAAATGAAATATCCTTATCAGGCCACCTGACTATAAAGCATGGAGGTCATGGGTGAAATAGTCCTCAAAACTCTGCAGCTGAAAGCCAATGAGTGTGTTGGCCAAGGATCAGCTCAGGCATTTTTATCAGTTGGAAAGTAAATGAAGGTAGATTTTCGAAAGATAGGCATATAATTTGGTGCCACAGAGACACATATAAATATCCTTTATCTCACACCTTTGGAAACTAATAAAAGTTGTTTTAATTAGCCACTTGTATTTGATAAGTAGAGATTCAAAAGTGTTAATATAAAATAATTCATTATTTTATTTAAATACATAATATATACCTAGTTATAGCAACTGCCATAGCAGTATTATAAATGCATAATATATACCTAGTTATAGCAACTGGCCTAAGTTGGTACATAAAACGTGATGTATACTCAGATCACATGGCTTGTGCTTGATTACACTACCTCAAAGGACTGACATAAGAGATTTAAATTCTTTGATTGATAAAGGTCTTCGACATGAGGAAGAGAAGATGAAGCACATGGAGCTGGGTGTATCAGTAGCTGGGAATTTCTTTCAGTTACTAACAAATGCAAAAAGGCCCCGAGGTTGCAGCTAAAGCTCCTCTCTACTGACCCTGTAATCACAAGTTCTTACCCAGTTATGACTGCTAGACTTTCACTTCAGATAGATTTTTCATCCTTCCCAAGATGGATGAAATATTAATGTCACAGGTATAAGGAAGCCGAATCTTACTTAGAGAAGTTAAGTCACTTATTCAGGTTTAAAGTGAATAGTAATGTGAATTTAGGTTCTCACAATAACGTTAGTCATATTGGTCTTTGTTTAGTTTCTGGGATATCTGAAGCACTTTGCTCCCTAGGGCTCAGAACACTTAAACATGCAATACCCTCTTACTCTCCAAATTTCCAATTTCCAGCTAAACTATAGTCCTAATTGTGCCCATGGATCAGTCGATGGCAGTTAGGAAACCATGGTGTGGTAGACTGAATAATGCCCCCCCAAAGACATCACATACTATTCCCTAGAAACTGTGAATATGTTACTTTACGTGGCAAAAAAAGAGGGATTTTTAAAGATGTGATTAAATTAAGGTTCTTTCATGGAAGGTTATCTGTTATTATTTTTGTAACTCAATGTAAGCGACAGGTTTCTGAGGGGAAATTGGAAAAGTCAGAAAGAAAGGAGATACAGCAATGACCAAGATTCCCTGGGAGGCCCTGGAGGCAAGTCAGAACAGGACCACACAGACTACATTTACACATCAATATAGCATAGAAGGATCTTATTTTTTTTTAAGAGTTTTAGTGTCCTTTTCCATATATTTTAACATAATTTCTATAAATCTACTTTGCAGTTTTATGGTGGATTTTATTTGAACCAAGACACATCATTATCCAATAACATGTAGTAGATACGAGATGAAAATTCAAGACGGGTTGATTCTAAAATCCTTCTTCTTAATCAGTAATGAGAAAAGAGTCCGGACATTTGGCTATAATGTCTGTGTAGAAATATTTCTTCAATGTTGGAAAGCAAAAATCCCCAGTATTCTGCTGCACTGCCACGAAATAAAAGCATGAAATGAAAAACCTAATAAAGTAGGGTTTGAGGCAAGGGTTTCTCGAACTCTTTGTTGGGAAGAATTAAGATTTTGTTTTCTGTTTTAGCTTATTTTGTTTTTCCAATCTGTTGCAGGATTGATGCTTTGCAACGCACTGTAAAATAAATTACTTTCAGTTTTTTTTTTTTTAATCATTGTGAATTGGTTAGAGAAAAAAAAGTTTGAGGACTGACACTAGGTCGTGGGCCGCATTTTACATAGCACTATTTTGGACAACAAAGTGATCAAAATAATGTATTTTTCATAGTGTATCTGTGTAACACAAATTAGCAGGTTCCCTGCATGGCTATATCGATGTCTGATGTACATTCAAAGAAACAGCCCTTTGATGCTAGAACTCTTGCTTGATATATTATAGATACCTGCGAGATACTTGGAGGGGGAAAGAATCACTCTGAATTTCACAGGGCAAGTTTCCTAAATTTTCTGTTGTGAATTCTGATCCATTCTTCAATTACTCCAATTTATAGCAAAGGCTAAAATAGCTTCCTTTGTCAATCCTTGCCACACTCTCTTTGTTTATGTTGTTACATCCCCCCACACCACCACTCCCCTAAAACAGCCCTACTTGCCAGTCCCATGTAACCTAAGAACTTAGTGATTCTATGGCTTCTAATCCTCATCTGTAAAAATAAAGGACCATACGTGTATGTGGAGGGAAAGTCCCTAAGAACAGTATCTTCCTAATAGGGCTACTACACACATTACTGAGTTAGATACTTATTGGAGTTAGCATAGGATAAATGCTATGTAAGTGCAAAGTAATGTTTTCTTTATCATAAAGGAAAATGTGGAAAGGATAGTTCATTTTATTTAAAATGTGTTTTCTTTTAAAAAAGGAATTTGTTTTCTTAATCCATCTTAAAATTTCTGTCTTTAATTAGAGTGCTTACTTATTTTTCATATAATGTGGATACAGGCAAATTTAAATATACCACATTATTTCTTATTTTCTAGTTGCCTCATTAATATTTGCTGCTTTTCCCACCTATTCTGCCTTTTTTTGAGATGTATTGAGAATTTTTCTGATTCCAGTTTGGCATATAAGTTGAGATATTTTAATATTTTCCTTAGGATTTATAGCATACATCTTACTACGGTCCACTTTCAAATGATCTTATTAAATTTAATGTACTCAATAGGAAGCTTGTGGTGGTATCCAGTTGTCACTCAATATTTGTGGGGCTTTGCTTCTAGGACCTTCTGTGGTTATCCAAATATGCTGATGTTCAAGTCCCTTATACAAAATGGCATACTATTTGCCTATAACTGGTGTACATCCTCCTGCATATTTTAAGTTTCCTCTAGATTATTTCAAGTACCTAATCAATGTAATTAATTAAATTTAAGTAGTTATGCTGTATTTTTATTTGTATTTTTTATTATTGTAATGTTATTTTTCTTTTGAATATTTTCATTTACTTTTAGTTGCATCCATGGGTGTAGAATCTGTGGCTATGGATGGCTGACTGTGTTTTCACTTCTCCCCTTTCAGTCTTTATTTTATCCCTGTCCTGAATTTCAATTTAGCAGATATTTACAAAATCCGCACTACATTGAAATTATTTCTGTTTTGGACAATCAATAA